>JAODOY010000565.1:0-36157 GCA_025399855.1 Forbesichthys papilliferus | reverse complement strand
TTGCAACATTTTCGATATGATATTGCGCAACGTGATATTGCGATAACGATACTGAATCGATATATTGTGCACCCCTACTGTCAACTGTACTGCAACTTAAGCACGTGTTTCAACACTAGCTTTGCATGTGTGTTTGCGTGCGTGCGTCCGTGTCTCTTACGGTCAGCCTGGTCCGTGGGAGCAGAGTGGGACGTTGCGGCTCCATTGACAATAGTGTCTGCAGCCAGGTGTGAAAACTGTGTTACTGTTCTCAGCATACCACTGGCGTCTATAGGGAACAGAAGACTGTCACCAATACACTCACGTCACACCCCACACCGCATGCAGCTGAGTGACCACAGCTCCTACACACCGCTCCTGTTGCCCAGGTAGACTAGGTGGCTCTGCTGCATTTTGTCTATGGAGCCCAGAGTGATCTCTGCCCGGTTGATCAGGTATTCTGGAGTAACAGGAACAACACATTAGAGGGGGAGCACGTGACCGTCAACGTTCTCTGACTAACAAGCACATGGACAGGGCGGGACTGTGGGAACGATCTTCTACCGGGTGAACTGACGCAGCGGACGTGTACGGGGTCGTCCAGTTTGGCCACAGCGTCCAGTATGATGCCCTCCGCCTCCACCACAGCACACTGGAGCAGACAGAACTGCTCTTCCTGCAGTTTGTGTGCAAGCTCGCCCTCGCGGCTTGCCTGGGACCACACACACACACACACACACACACACACACACACACACACACACACAGCTAAGCAAACATATATCTGTTATATGTTCGTTAACTTACATACCAAAAACATAGTTGCTTTGGTTTGAAACTCCACCCCTCCTTATTCCCACTCACATAGCTCATAAACTCACATCTCTACTCTGCCCGTAACATCTATGTGCAGACCATGTGTGTACTTTTGTCTTTAAAAACAGATGGAGAAGCGTCAACCAAATTATGCTGACACACTGTAGTACCTTGAAGCACTACCAGGTGTCAGACCGACCCATAGTTACATAGTTGACCACTCATCTCACCTGTTGCTGCAGCTGGGCCTGCAAGCTTCCCAGCTCCATGCTGGCCCTCTGTCTCTCCATGTCCAGCAGGCCCTGGCTGTGCTGCGCCTGCTGTCTCAGGAAGGCCAGCTCTGCTTCCTGCTCCCTCGTGGAGCGCAGCAGGGCGTCCCTCTCAGCTGCAAGCCCAGCCAGGCTGCCACTCAGCTGGGAGCCAGTCTAGGTAAACAGACACCAGAGACGTCACCTCCAGTGGTAGTCTGACCAGACGTCACCACCGGTGGTAGTCTGACCAGACAACACCTCCGGTGGTAGTCTGACCAGACGTCACCTCCGGTGGTAGTCTGACCAGAGACATCACCTCCAGTGGAACGTCTGACCAGAGACATCACCACCAGTGGAACATCTGACCAGAGACGGCTAACCAGAGACATCACCACCAGTGGAACATCTGACCAGAGACGGCTGACCAAAGACATCACCACCAGTGGAACGTCTGACCAGAGACGGCTGACCAGAGACGTCACCACCAGTGGAATGTCTGACCAGAGACGTCACCACCGGTGGAACGTCTGACCAGAGCAGTGGTTCCTAAAATGTAAACAAGTTGCTTTCAACAGGGTCATGAAATACTTTATTTTTATTTTTATATAATATACATTTATATTATCTTTTAAAACTTTTTTTATATTTATTATTTAAATGTAATTACATAAATAAATAAATTAAAATATTGCAATTTAAATGTTTATTAATTTATTTTATTTTATAAAATTAATACAAAAATAAAGCCCAGTTTACGTTATTTAGAGGCCGCTGTTATGCTACTAATACCAAATACCTAATACTTCTAGTATTAGTTAGTTCGAGGTCAGGGGTCAAAATGTGTCAAAAGTTTGAGAAACACTGTGATGTAACCATGAAGACAAAGAAGGGACTACTTGTACCAATTCCTTGTTTTGCAGGGCACTGTTTGCGCGCAACAATTCCGCTCGCGCTTGATCCAGCTCTCGTCTTAGTCTGTCAATTTCCAATTTCTGCTCTGCGTTAATGGCAAGCTGCAACACACACACACACACATACACGCACACACACACACACAGAGGCTATGTTCAAAATGTGCAGTCGTTCCCTATATAGTGTACTATATAGTGCACAATAGTGTACAAAGGATGTACACTGCATCGACGGATGTATACCACGATGCATTGCGGAAAGTGTTGACAGGAGAAGAAGAAGACGTCAGATTATATTACTATGATAAAAAAGCTGTAGACAACTGAAGGAAGAACACATTTTCATTGATTAAAGTCACTAATAAAGTAGTAAACTTACTATTGTTCAATGGATTGTTGTTTTTGGGTCTTATGATGCTAATATTTGGACTATGGATTATGTTGACACAGAGTAGATCTGTGCAAAGCAGGCAATACTTCTTACTGGCCAATCTTTGGATGTTTTGTGTAGTATAGTCTACGAAAACATACCTGATTATAAAAATCTGTCTCCTAAATTAGGCGAAAACCCATAGTAACATGGCCAACTTATTCCCTAGTTAGTGTTGTATTTAGTGAACACTATTAAGGGAATAAGTGAATGAGTGAACAAGTGTACATTTCGAACACAGCCAAATACACACGTGGATACGAATGTGATCCTGCGGGGTTGATCCACAACTGTGAATGATACTATGTGTTGCCGTCCTGTAGTGAATGCTGTGTCAGTGACATCACACAGTGGGTCACTTCCGGACTAGCTCTACCTGCTGCTGAAGCTGAGCCCTGAGTGACTCCAGCTCCCTGTTGCTCCCGTCTCTCTCCATATCCAGGCTGGTCTGATGCTGCTGAGCCTGTTGTCTCAGCAGTGAGACCTCTGCCTCTCTCTCTCTGGTGGAGCGGAGCAGGGCATCTCTCTCAGCCCGTAGCTCTGCCAGGGCACTGCCCATATGGTTCCCCTCCTGCGGAGAGAACGGTCAACATTACGGTCCGAAAAGACTCATTGCTTGTGTTGGGATGAGAGGCTGCTGTGAGATTGTAAGTAGTACCTTCTCTTTATTTCCCAGAATGCCATGCATGTGAGCCAGCTGTGCTTGTTGGCCCAGTAGCTCCTTGTGCAGTCTGTCAACCTCGTTCTGCTGCCTCTCTGCCTAGTCATGATAGCACAACACCATGTCAATATTCACAGAGGGATTACATATACCTGTCCGTAAAACAATAGATATGATCTTGTGAGGTCAATGTTGCGTACTCTTAATGATACGAGAAATAGTTATTAGATGTGTTCATTTTAAATTATATTTTGTGATTGTTTTTTGTCTTTTGTTTGGAGAAGTATCATAAGTAATCAGTGAGATTTATTTTTTGAAAACACAAGTTATTGAAGAACACCCACAACTCTGTGGGGCTTAATGCTGCAGTTCTGAGCTCAAAGCGAGAAGATCTAATGTAACACGGTAATGAGTTGAGGGTGCTACCTTGTTCCTGGTCTCCTGTTT
The DNA here is from genome assembly GCA_025399855.1 of Forbesichthys papilliferus. Taxonomy (NCBI): domain Eukaryota; kingdom Metazoa; phylum Chordata; class Actinopteri; order Percopsiformes; family Amblyopsidae; genus Forbesichthys; species Forbesichthys papilliferus. The sequence continues at coordinate 32,662 of JAODOY010000565.1, read as the reverse complement.
GAGAAGCTCCAGCTCATCAGCCAGCTGCTGTTTGGCCCTCAGCAACTCCTCCTGCTCACGTTTTGTACTGGCCAGGAACTTCATAGTCTCTGTATTCTGCATGCGCACAGTACATGCGCACAGTACATGCACACAGTACATGCACACAGTACATGCACACAGTACATGCACACAGTACATGCACACAGTACATACAGCGGTTCATAAATAGCCTGTTGACGGTGAATAGCTAAACACTTATTGAGATCAAGAGCCAACAGCTGTACCTTATTCATCAGGTCAGCATGGCTGGATATCAGCTCTGCATGGCGCTCTTTGAGTTGAGAAAAGCGAACTTCGGATGCTTGGGCTCTGGCTGTGTTTTAAAGAGAATTGTACGACGTATGTATGTATGTATGACGCGGTTACATTTTTTAGATACCATTAAGACAAGCACTTCTAGTGTCAAGCTCATCAATGCAGAAGAAACCAAACAGAAACAGTCAACGTAATCATTGTGAATATACACTGCTGTCACGGCCACACCATGGTTACTGTACACGTAACACTGTGTACTTGCTAAATAGTTTAATATATTGTATAACCATTCCTCTAGCACCCACATCCATTCATGCTACAGGGCGTTCACTCACTGTCGGCCTCCTTGTACCCAACCTGCGCCCCCGCGTTGGCAATGGTGGCACAGCGCAATGCCTCCACCTCCATCCTAAGGTTCTCATTGTCCACGAGGGCCATCTGCTTGTGGGTTCTCTGTTGCTCTACCTCCCCCTCCAGACGGTTCACCTGAGACTTCAGCTCAATCACACACCGCTGAGCCTGGGACAAGGACAGGCTTACTGTACGTGTACGTGTTGTTTTACCATTTACCATCTTCAGTGCCCACACATTTAATAAAGTCACAAATAAAGTAGTATTAGTTTAAAGTAGTCGAAGTCGAAGTCATCAGTTTTGAAGATGGTGTATATTTTTTCATATAACAATAAAATTCACAAGGTGAAACGTAATATAACGTGTTGTTGTATTGTTTCCAATATAGTACAGGTTTTTACGGAATTTACAAATCACTTTGTTTCGTTTTTATTAACATTTTCTATACTGTGTCAACTATTTTGGAAATGGGCTTGTAGAAGTGCAGTGTAAATTGTATGGCCCTGGGCGTGGGTTAACCCTGGGTTAACAGTGTGTGTGTGTGTGTGTGTGTGTGTGTGTGTGTGTGTGTGTGTGTGTGTGTGTGAAGGGGTTCTAAGTCACCTCAGGTTCCGCTCTAAGCCTCGGGCTAGGGATAACCCTGGGCTTGGGTTAACCCTGGGTTATCCCTGGGTTAACAATGTGTGTGTGTGTGTGTGTGTGTGTGTGTGTGTGTTTGTGTGAGAAGGGATTCTAAGTCAGCTCAGGTTCAGCTCTAAGCCCTAGGCTAGAGCTAGCCCTGGGCTTGGGTTAACCCTGGGTTAACCCAGGTGTGTGTGAGAGAAGGGGTTCTAAGTCAGCCCAGGTTCAGCTCTAAGCCCCAGGCTAGGGCTAGCCCTGGCCTAAGAATATGCACTGTGAGAAGCCTGCCACTGTACCTCTGTCTTAATGAGCTGAAGTTCCGGTTTCAGCACGTCAAGCTGCTTCCTCAGACTCTCGGTCTCTGGCTCCCGCTGGTCCATCCCCCCATCTGGAGCTCCCATCTGGCTGACCATGTAGTACTGTCGATCATAGCACATAATCAATGCGAGTCATACCAGACTACTGTATTTCTATATAGAGTGGTCTAGATACTCCTTTGCAGTATAACTACATACTGTATAGACAGACCCTGGTCTAAATGTACCTGTGGCATCACCTCCCTGTCAGGCTGTGCCTCGGCCTCCTCATCCTCACGAGACTCATTGGGCATAAACACCACTGGCTTTTGGTACTCTGCCAGGGCAGCAGCACGGAGGAAGTTTGGAGGGGACTACAGGTTGTAGCAAGCACAGTACACTACGGTTAGCATGTGTATGGACACAAGCACACACACACACACACACACAGGGGACTACAGGTTGTAGCAAGCACAGTACACTACGGTTAGCATGTGTATGGACACAAGCGCACACACACACACACACACACACACACACACACACACACACACACACACAAAGGGGACTACAGGTTGTAGCAAGCACAGTACACTAGGGTTAGCATGTGTATGGACATAAGCGCATGCACACACACGCAGATACACGCACGCAGACACACACACACACATGCACGAATGCACGCACACAGACACACACGCGCACGCAGACACACACACACACGTGCGTGCAGACACACACTTCATCTTTTTACAAATAAACGTCAAACTACTTATTATTTCATGTTATTTATATTGATGTAGCAAGATTTTTCTCTCTCTCATGGCAACACAATGCCGTTTCCTTCTACAGTAACTGTGGTTGTGAGCACCCATTCCATAAACCCAATACGTACATCTGGTAGATCGGGGATCTGGATGACAGTTTTAAAGAACTCCATTTCTCGAGCTCTGTCAAAGAACTGCTTGAGACTGAAAGAGGACAGCATACAAAAGATAGAGGTAATTTTTCCAGTCATTATTTATAACAGTAATACAGTATACAGGTATTAGACAACAGCACGTCATTGTTTGGGAGGTGTCGTATATTTCTTGTGTGAAATAAATGACTAATTTTCTGATCTTGTTTAGTAAATATAATATAAATAATAATACAATAAACAAACTGATGACAATAAATACCTATTAAACAGATCACGGAATCTCTCCCGATGTCCCAGAAGAGCATCAGGCGCAATTTCTAACAAACAGAGGAAAAGCAATGGGATTTCAGACACATCTAGTGTGTGTGTGTGTGCGTGCGTGTGTGTGTGCAAGTCACTCACGGCTGTGAAGTTTGAACATCAATTTAACAGAGAAGTGATACAGGTGGCTGAGGTCCAGAATGAGAGGGATTAGTGGTGTCAGTCTGCATTGTCCCGCTGGCGTATTTGACTTGGCCCCGTTGGCATCCAGCTGTCGCAGAACTATTACCACGGTAAAACATTTAAATCATGTAAATCCTAAAGTGTTACTCAAGTAAATATTATCACATTAACATAACATGTAAATCCTAAAGTGTTACTCGGTAAATATTATCACATTAACAGTTCTCTTCTCTGAGAGGTAGATCTTTTACAAACCCACCGGTCTCAGACATCTTTAGTCCGGCATCCATGGAATCTAGAAGCTCCTGGGTCATATCTAAGCTGCATAACGTAAATACATAAAAAACACTGTAAACATCCCCAACCGGATGACGGATATCATATCATAGTTTTGGATGAGCAGAGTAAACCTACATTTTGTTCATGTCACTTCCTGCTTCTCTCTCTACAGTGTCATCGCTGGTTTCCAGGTTACCGGGGATTGTCTTGTGCTGCAAGATGGGATGGTTTTTATCTTGTGAAAACAATGTTGTATTGTAAACCTTGTTATAGACCTTTTACAATATACTGCATGTCTTCACCTTTACATGAAATTCCATTTTTAGACAGAGGAATTTGGCAGACAGGGCAACAATATGTCCATAGCGATCGTGAAGGTTTCCCTACATGGGGTGGAAGGGGGTACATTAAATATAGCTTTTCTTTAGCATAAACTTTTGATTGTTTATCACCTGTTTAGGGTGTTACCACTTACCCAGAGGAGGCCCATGTCCTTAACATTGCGACAGTATCTGTGAGAATCCCTAACACCCTGTGGACATAGACATACTACTGAAACCAATGGCAGAATTGGTCAGGACAGGAGTATGAAGTGCGGAGGGGGGATATGCACTACTGGTGTGCATGTGCTGCATGTTCGTCTTACATTGGGGTGTCCATCCCTCAGAACTTTGTGCAGCATGTAGCAGACTTTCCAGCATATCATGGAGTTGCTAGAGAGAGGAAGATTCAGGATGTAGGACCAGAAGGTAGTTGCTCCGCACTCCTTGTGTGTCCCCAGGATGATGTCATCACAGTTGTCAAGGACATTGACCAAAAATAGGCTACTATTATCTTGGTAAAGAAATCTTGTATATTTTGACATGTTTCATTAAGCCAATTTTAACATGCGCTCTGTGGCCTATATTTCCATCCATGTGTTTAATTTTGTATAGGTGTGCAACCAATAAATCAACCCCCTAAAAGCATAGTCTATTTATAGGCATAGGACATTATTTTAGCAATAACCTGCTCTGTCAGGGCAAATTCCAAGTATAAGACCAAGTATAAGCCTAAGCCTATACAAATATACAACACTTGGATTCATTTTAGATGTAGAAAATAACGCAGTGAGTTATTGCTTATATTGTTTATTTAGTCAATCAAAGGATACTGCGTACATATTTCTCTTTAGGAGGAGTTTCGCTGGAGGTGATGGTTTTGCTGATGCTTTGGAGCTGTAAAAATAAAAATAAATTAGTAGGCTAGATATCACATTCAAAGGCTAGACATAAATTATAGCTAGACCTACGCTTTATTCTTCTGTAATTATAAAGACAAAATATAATCCAACATCTTCTGTAAACAGCCTTGCACAAGATAACACACCCATAATTTACTTTTATACCGTCAATGCACTTACCTGCTGTTTGCCGAACTGCTCTTTCTCCGCAGCCAAAGCCTTTTCAGTCTTGTTGTCACTTTTACTCTTTGCTTTGCTCATGTTTTAGGCCTATACGTTATCCACTCATTAATGTTAACTTTAACTCCGTACCTCACCAGTCGAACCAGGTTTAGCCTACCTGTGTGCGCGCTTAAAAAACAAGGACTGACTGGCCGTGCGCCTCTCCAAATTAGCCTATACTGTATTCACCGCTCCCTTGTTGTAAGTAGATAACAAATAGTCGTATGATTTTCTAAATGAATATTTAATGAAGACAATGACGTGAACACCAAGCGAGAAACAATTATATAGGCTATCTTACTTTACAAACTCGTTTAACTAATAAACGGACCATTACGTGTGCTGCTTTTCACTACAGTGCTAAACATCCATTTCTTAAAAAATGCCGAGGAAGATTGCTACAATGCTGTAATCAGAAGTAACGTGTTTGACGCTTGTTATGTTAAAACATTTTTCTCCTCGTCATAGCGCAACCTTGCTGAGAAACTGGAATAACAACAAGAGTCCATTCAACAGCCCTGACTGGTTTCGCATCACGCCCATTCTGACAAAACTGTCCTTTAATAAATCGTATTCAGTAAAACATGTCTGAGACAACCAGGGTTGGGCAAGTTACTCAGCAATTGTAATTAGTTACTATTTAATTATTACTCCTTCAAACGGTAATATTAATTTACTTATAATTGGGTATTAAAAATAATTAGTTACGAGCTACATTACTGTATTACTTTCACAATAACTACCCTGCCTCGCCCCTTCTGAAAATGTACAAGTGGAGCCAGCTCATTTTAGAACTGAATCCTCTTTATTGGAACAATAATTTACCTAGGAGTCAACAATCAGTCAAAGTGAAAACATTGCAGCCTCTCAAACCAGATGATTGGACAGGTTGGTTCAATTAGCCTACCCTAAGTTTGCTAGGACCAGTACTATTGTTCTTGTAACGCAGCAATGCAGTACTACTTGGATTAGTAATTGTAATATTATAACTGTTTTGGAAAAAGTAATTAGTTACACTATTAGTTACTTTAAAAAAGTTATAATATATAGTATACAGTAACTAGTTACTATTTAATAGTTACTAGAAACTATTGACTAATAATAGTTAGTAGTAACTAGTTACTGCCCAACACAGGCAACTATATTTAGAAAAAAATACAATGCATAAACAGGTCATGGAAATAACCTATACAAATATTTTATTGTGTAGTTTATTGAGTAATACTTTGAAAAAGTACACAGGACAAATGCCACAGTGGTCAATCAGTCTATAACATTCATGTTTGCATATGTGCATATGGAGGTCATGAGTCTGTCCTTGTGAAGGTCTGGTTGTCCAGCTGGCCATTTGATGCTGTGATGAGGGAGACAGTTGGTTGAGTGGCAGTGGCCTGACAGAAAAAAACAAAGCCTAGTTATGTTTAATCTTGGCACACCCAGAAACACTCCACACCCTTGTGTCCAGTCCAGACCCCAAAGAAAACAAGAGGAGAGAGAGAGACCGTTACCTGGAGACATTTTGTGCAGCGGGGGCTGCTCTGGCACGTGTGCTTGAATGGGGACTCAGTGGTCGCACGGTCCAGGCTGGTGTTCTGGCTGATGATGACCGTGTGGCTGTTCTGTGGGGAGCCCACCGCAGGTTTTATGTTGGTGCGCTCCAAACGGGCTGTCATCTCTCTGGTGTCATCCAGAAGCCGCTGCAGGCAGCAGTTGGAGAAAGAACGGTTGCCCTGCCAAGGAGAGAACCACAGGAGTCCTTGATCCGTCGGTCAAATGGGATTCTCAGAAGATGGCGTAATAATAATTTGACATTATCATATCTATTCATAGCTTGGAAATATTAAGGGCTATATAAAATACAGAGAATAAATAAACCAATAAACTGATATATCAACTTTGGGAGAAAATGTTGTTTGTTGCAAACATAATTAAATATGCAGTTTAATCTTCGGACAAACTGTTTCCAGTCTTCTTACATCTTTAGAGTTTGCAGAGACCCCCTGGTCATCACTGGCTGCCGCCAGCTGATTGGTGGTCAGCAGAGAAGTAACGTCGATGACGTGCCCAGACTTCCTACATGAGGAAGATGAGTCACCCAGACATCCCACTTTTACTTGATCCTGGCTTGGGGGCAAACAAGAGACAATCGTTTACATGTCTTCCTATATATATGCAACCTTGTGCTTTACAAGGTTCTGATATTTTCCTGCCCCCTCAAGTTAAAGTGACTCTATATGACATTCTGCCACTAGATGTGGCACTAAGCACAGCATCTCAAACCAAACATATGCTTGATGGGTCACACACAAATGCACTAACATGCAAGAGCATCCGCACAGGCTATGAAAACAAAGGGGAGCTCCGATTAAAACACACGCAGAGGGAATGTGATGTCATCATTCTCTGCTCATGATGCCAGTACTCCACTCTATCCTTACAGAGAAAATAGTTGTTTGCTGTTATATTAATGTTAAAAATATTGTATAGAGCGGTTTTAAGATGTTCACTGAACATACAAAGGTATTACTGGTCACCAGCCATACAACCCTTACATAGTGGATGCATATTTGACCTACGTCGCATAGTTATTTACGCAACCACAATGCAACATTCTACGTGACAACTACTTCTGATTACAGTGGGTATCCATGGTGATGATAGGTCCCGTGGGCAGTCCTAGTAAACTAACGTAATGAAACCTGAATGAAACTGACACTGTTCCAGTGGAAATGTGGTTATTAATACAGTAGGAGTCCACGTTTCGCCAATAAAATGAGCCACATCTATATTTTAGGTACAGCCAGGTCACGTTTACACATGCGTTTTCACTGCATGCACTCGATTTTTGCTACGCGTGCGTAGCACTTTCACCTGACGCAACCACATACGCAACGCAATGTTGCAAGCTCTACGCTGCGCTCCATAGGAAATTAATTAAATTCCTGTGAAACGGTACGCAACTACGCATCCAGTATGTAAGGGGGCGTTACTCTGTCCCTACCTTGTGTTTATGTGGCTCTGTAAGCTTCTGGGGCTGATGTCCAGCAACACTCTGAGAGAGGCCACCAGATTGGAGCCTGCTCCCGTATCACCGCTGGCGGTCGTGTCTTGGTTTCCATCTCCACCAGGAGACTGGCAGACGGGCTTTCCACAGTCTGTCCCTTTGCTGCGCTCTTCCCTTGTCTTGGTAGAGCTCGGTGCCAGTGTTTCCCTCTCAACGCATCTCTGAGTTGACCTCCCTTTAGAATACGGTGGTGTCTGCCGTGGCTCTGGGAGCTCTGGGAGAATGTCCTCGGCAGTGGTGCCTTTACGTCTATAACTAGTTGTCTTACAGTGGCTGTCCTCTGCCTTCTCCCCCGTGATGTCACTGTGACCAAGGTTAGCGGCCTTAACTAAGCTAGGCATTGCTTGTCCTTTAGCCTTGTCACTACGATCTACATACCCAACAATGCTAGTGCTATCATGCATACATTCAACTTCTGTATCAGTGGAATCCCAAACAAAAGGACAAGTATTTCTTTGATAACCTGAGCTGTGGTAGTTTACTTTGCCTGTTACAGGATCAATAGACATATATTTACAAGACAGGTGGCGTGTATCCTTCCTGTCTTCACATGCTTGGGAATTATGGCTGCATTTTGCCAGAGTCTGGGAAATAGAGACATTTTTGGGTGATGCGATGTATTCTCTGCTTGACCATGGCTGCTCCTTGCCACTTTGACGAGGTGGGAAATCGTATATCTCCATGGGGTCAGAAACAGTCACGGTGTCACTGGAAGACTGTCCTGACACACTTCCATCGCTCTCTTTATGCCCACTGGGGTCTTCTTTGGGTCCTCCTGAGCCTTTTCCTGTCACCCGCCATGGTGGATACTGTTCATTATCATTCCATAGACTGTCAACAGATTCCAACGAACCAGTGGCTTCCCTAAATGTACGGGAAAAAATTATTCAATGATTTATTTGATTTTCTAAAGTTTGAAAAAGCATACGCGCTGGCTGTGTTTGAACATGTGCTGCTATTCAGCACATACAGTATCCCGAGTCTTTATCGCTCATGTACATACATACATGCACACACACACGCGCACACACACACACAGACAGAAACCTGGCATTAACATGCATCCCGTAAATGCGCCCATCCCTCTTCGTAAATGCAATTATCTATAAACCTTCAGATTTTACCAGCGATTCAACACAGAGCACAACAGAGTGTAAATATTTCATGACAAGGTTTTTGCTTCATCATGATCTCATTGAGCCGTGGCTGTGTTAATGGATGTATGTTAACGTAACCTTACCCAAACAATCTATTGACAGGCTAATGCCACTTGTAGAGGTGATTGAGCGTGTGTCACATGCAAACTATTAACCTGCTAAGTAAGCCATTGCTGTTCCTCTCCTTCAGGGTATGTTGGGCACCTTCTAAGTTCAACCGCAAAAGCTGCAGGTCATTCTGCTGATTCTCACAGACCTGAAATACAAACAGAGTATTATGGTTATTAGGTTTATTAGGAGTATCCACTGTATATGAATCCACTACACTAAAATACAGTCAAATTGGAGTCCTGAACACTACGAGCACATTCCGGTATTAGTTAGGTTAGAGCCATGCAGTGAAAATAAGGAAACTATATCCAGTCTCAAATATGCTGGGGGACCAGACTGACATCTCTCAGAGAAATGAGGTGTATTCATCACACACGCTCTGACGGACAACAGATATGGATCTGTGCTGTTTATTTACGCTGGTTCTACATGGAACTCACCTGGCGCAGACAGTGGAGCTCAGACTCAGTGCGTTCCTGTTTGGAGCGTGCTAGTACCAGTAGCTCATCCTTCCACGTTTCGCCCTCTCCTGGTGGAGAAAAGCATTACACACTATTATGAAGAATGAATTAGAAGACGCTTACCATTAGTATGTGTGTCCATAGCATGGCTATCTATTATCTGCTGAAGAAAATATAATGTGATTGAATAAGAGCTGCTAAATTTCAACACCGTTTAGTAATACTCTTTTGTTATAATAACAGTAATAATGTTTTTGTGTCTTAAAGAACACAATAAAATGTTTGTTTTTTAAGGATGATGATACTAATATGTATCATACAGAAGTCAGGGAGTTTACTGATTGGTGTGATACCAACCACCTATCTGTAAATGTTAACAAAACAAAGGAAATTATGTTTGACTTCAAGGAAGTAGGTGATCACAGTCCAGTGGTCATTAATAATCAGCCGATTTCTCAAGTTCAGCCTTATAAGTACCTAGGTGTGATTATTGATTGTACCTTGTCATGGAATACTCATATTGACTGGGTGTGCTCTCAACTCCTTTAGAGAATGTATTTTTTACGCAGATTGCGTCTGTATGGTGTTCATAAAAAAATTATGTTTCTCGTTTACCAGGTTGTTTTTGAGTATAGTTAGGTATGGAATTACTGCTTGGTTTGGAAACCTTTCTATGTCATTGAAAACAAAACGATCTCGCCTGAAAGGGATTAATCACCAAGCTACTTTTGAACAGTGTGTTCTCACTCATGAGAATTTTAGAGGATCCTTCACATATTTTACACTCTCAATATGAGTTGTTGCCATCAGGGAGACGTTACAGACTTAAAAGATTTAAATTGAATAGGTTCAAGAATTCCTTTGTGCCTGTATCAATTCCGATTTTAAATAGGAGTTTATAACTTATTCTTAAACTGAAAGAAAACTTGTTGTGGGGTGAGGATGGAACTTTGCTGATCGATGCTTCAGGTGTGTTTATTATGTATTCTTATGTATTTTATTATCTATTTATTTCTGTATTATCTTGCATACTGTGTTTTACTGTATCTGGCTTGTAGAACCCAAAAAAAATTTCCTCAAGAGGACAATAAAGCATAAAATCTATCTATCTATCTATCTATCCATCCATCCATCCATCCATCCATCTATGTATCTATCTTGTGGTCACTGAGAATAAAGGTTTGGACAGATCTTGGATCTGCGGTATACCTGATATGGCCAGGTCTCTACCAAGAAGCTGTAGCTCCTGTTTGAGATGAATGATCTCCTCTCTCTGGGCACTGCTTTGAGCTATATGCTGTTGTAGCTCTTCTGCAACCAACCACACAATACAGAATGAAGGTCAATCCTTATACCAGCATTACCATGTAGATATTATGGTAAATTATCAGAAGCCTTTTCCCCCTTTACTAGTAAAGTAATATAAATAATGTCATTAATTTTATCGTTGTACTTTCCGACTGAGTTACCAAATGTCCTAACCATGGCATTTCACTCAAATGGAAACAAACGTCACGCACAAATATGTATCTAATAAATTAGAGTAGAAAGCAGCTGTTGTTAAGCAATAACACTAACTTTTGCATTTACAGTCAGGTAATTTATAGAAAGCCTTTATCTAAATTGACTCAAAGTTGGCACAATTACAAGGTTGGCCATCTTGTTCAAGGATTCTTGCTGGTAAGCCAACTCCGGTGCTTGAACCCATGACCTTTGGGAGTCAACCAACCACTAGACTAGCCTTCCCTGTTTACCTTTATTAAATGCGTTGTCATGTCTGGCCTCTCTATAGCGGCGTTTCTGTTCTTCCACTTCTTTCAGGAGCCTGTTTTCTCGTGAGCGACTCTCCTTCACTGAGGTGTCCATATCTCTTAGTCGCCCTGTGAGCTCTAGAATGTGAGTGGTTGCCTCTTTCACATTGCTGTCCTGTTATGGATAAACAACACACATTAATTTGTCTTACTGCTACGTAACAGACACCATATGGAAGTCCACAAATTGCAAAGAATTGTCTTGTTATTGCACACCTTGAGTTTGAGCATGGAACTTAGTTCTTCCTCTCTGGCCTGTAGAGACCCAACTTGAGACGAGAGTGACATGACTGTAGAGTTGAGACTTCGGTTCTTCTCCTGGTGGATAGCATGTTTGTTTACATGTAAACTGACTGACACGGTAAACTACATTTGTTACAATACATAAGGCTGTGAAATTTAACTGGTAAATAAACCTGTTTCATTCAAATGTTTCTTTCTCTTAGCCAGTGGATTTAACCTAAGTGTTTTAACTTTTACTTGATTCAGTATAGGATTACTGTGAAAGATGTTGAATAGCCCCGCTAAAAGGTATGTTTTGCATGCTGGAATCAGCATGGAATGCTGGTTTGCTGGTACCCCGGCATCCCATGCTGGTTGCTGGTGTGCTGGTACACCTGCTATACCAGCACTACCCCAGCACTAACCAGTATGAACCAGTCTGGACCAGCATCAAATTCATGCTTGTTTATGCTGGATTTTTTAGCAGGGAAAGGCCTTACTACTACAAAGCTGTGACAACCTCTGATTGCTTCATACAATTATATATTCCCCTGCCAATATTACTGACCTCCCTGTATCTGACCACAACCCCATCTTGTTTGAAAGTTCTGCTCAGTCACCTTTACTTTTCAAACTTGATACTTTTCACACTTTGTATTTATATCTTATATTTCTAAAATGTAAGCTCCTGTCTTAGTCAAAGTTTTTACATTATGTGTCTTTGTATTTGCATTGTAAGTCCTTGAGTATCTTGAAAGGCGTCCTCAAATAAATGTATCATTATTATTATTAATGATACACCAATACCTCCCAGTCTTGACACTGTTGGCTGATATGCTGCTGTTTCTGTTCAAGGTTATGTAGCATCTGCCGGGCTACCATGAACTCCTGTTGAACTGCCTTCTCTGTGGTTTCCATTGTCTGGAGACGGTGAGTTAAAACGCCAATCATCTCATTACGCTTAATCACCTCATCTGTGGAAAGAAATACACAAAGGCCTGAAACAGCAAAGCCTAATGAAAAAGCATAGAATTTCTAGAATGTCTATTTAATGTGCATGCAGAATATTTAAGCCTAAAATAAAAGTGGCATTTATAAAGTACGGACGGAGACAATAACTGCCACTAGCTATTTTGTTGTCTAGGTTTCCTCACCATCTAAGCGGGCACACCTCTGCTCCAGCATGAGTACTTTTTGTCGGTCTTGTTCCCAAACCTGGAGCTGCCGTTGGTGAGAGGCGGCCATAGTGTTGAGCTCTCTCTCTCTGTCCTTCAGCTCTGCTATCAGCAGTTGCATTTCCCTCTTCTGCCTTTGGATGGTGGCAGAGTCCATTTCACACACTGAAATCTGTTAGGGGTCACAACCAATAAGAAAACCAATACAATCTCAAACGTAAACAAATACATGTGCATTTTCTAAAATAGTGTGTAAGATTTCGCAGATCTTAATAGGAAAGGAAGAATGTCCATTTTTAACACAAGACACTAAAACTGCAAGTCTACGTAGATAATACAGTACATAAACTGCAATAGGTAGTTCAAAATAAGATACAAAATGGCACAGCTCATAACTTTGCTTCCTTTCAATATAAACATGCCAAAATATTTATAAATAATTGTAATTTATATTATAATATTCTTTAACAAGAAGCTAATTTAAATCATTGATTTAGTTTTGTATTTATAATGAGGATTATTTCTGACAGTGAGAAATACAACATCATTTCTTGTTTTATTTAGAAAAATATATGCATATGGAGGTCATGAGTCTGTCCTTGTGGTGAGACAATCAAAGGAAACCTATTTCATAGCCTATTACTCACATTACTGTCCTGCAAAATGGGATGACAGGAGAGTTCTTGGGTCAAATATCTGGTTTGGCCAACAGCATGTTTGACAGGTGTTCTGTCAAATTCACTTCTGTGAACTCTTCTGGCATCCTCAGGAGTAAGACCATTATTCTGAAAGTTTAACAGTTTACATCACACGTAGTATAACACCTTAATGACAAAAAAATGTCTTATTTTACAAACCTGTTTCACTGGTGTACTGTGCCATGGGTCCATTGCACACACTACAGAAATGCGAAGTAAGGTGCTTATTATTAAAACGTGTTAGTGTTATTTTTGGAAGTTGTTATAGCTACAGAATTTAAACACTAGTCATGATCTACTTACTGTACGTTACCAGGTTACAGGAACGAAGAATTATGAAAATATGATATTTGTTCCATAACGGGTTGTGCTTCTCCATCTGTGCGCTTTTCTTGATTTACATAGATCAAATTTTCAAATTTAATGCATTTTGCAGAACATTTGTTGCTTGTGACGTTTTCATTGTTGATGTTAGCATTGGAACAGTCTTTATAAAAGGGCAGCCCAAAGAAAGAATATAATGTAATTGTAAATGTATAAAATATTTGCTATTACGGTACCGTACCGGTAGCATAATAAGCTAACTATGATTTAGTGTCTCTGGCTAAGAGTTCACTCAGTCCATAACATACAGATACATATATTATTCGGTTATATAATAATTTAAAATGACCCATTCAACAGTTACTTGTTACTTATTATTGTAACTTTCAAGAACAATAGTTTGTAAGGGCGATGGAACTTAACGGGCCTGCCACAGGTCTTTTTCCCACCGCAACAGTAGGTGGTAGTGTTGCGCTTCAATGCTGGGTACCAAGTCAAGAACAAGAAGCACGACTTGAAGAGGTGTGCTTCAACTAGAATAACTAACCTCTGTAATTTTAATTGTTTTGTGAAAGTTCACCTAATAGTAATAATGCGAACGACCTTGTTAAACAGACAACAATTGTAGTGTTTTTTTCAAGGGGTACGTAACAAGGATCTTATTTTATCTGTTTTGCTTTGCTCTTAAAATGCTGATTAAGTTTACGATAGGTTAGCTAGCTTGCGAGATTCGTGTTGACAGAAGCTGTCTGTTGTTAATGCATTACTGCTAGCTCGTTAGGTGGCAGATTGCTAGCTTATATAATAAATGAATGAATGGCATACATTCAACATACACATTAGATGTTTGTGTCGTTGCTGTTGGTGACATCAACATCAAGCGATTGATTCATACATAACATACTGTAACCGCATGTGTTAGCTCGCTAACACATTAGCCGTACCATCTTGATTCACGGTTTGAAGCCAAACGACCATTGATCAAATTGCAAATATAGCTATCCATGAATGAAAAGTTATGTCGTGGCGTGTGCCTACCTATACTGTAAGCGCACTACGGTACCGTACTCTACCACGCCTCTATTCCAGCTTGATCGACGTGTTGCTACATGGAAAAATACTACCCAAGGGTACTGTGAATCAGTTGATGATGAAATGTAATATTTCCTGGTGAAATATTAGCATTCTAAAATGTACAGTAGTCAGTAGGCAGGATAGTAGCTCATATTGTGTCAAAATGTATGCGATGCTAACAATGGGTTGTGCATAGTGTCAGTATGTCTGACTGTTTATCATTTGAGCAGCAAAAATTACTTTCAATTTACTGTTTTTTTTAGATATTTTTGTCATGGCTACTACTGATATGGAATCAAGTTCTCCTCCAGAGAATAAAGACTTTAGGACAGCAGACTGTGATTCAAAGTACCCACTGAAAGTTCTATACTGTGGAGGTAAGAGTAATGACAGAATTCTTCACTAAAATGATTGTTGCAATTTTATACATTACCTGTTCTTAGTATTATTTATCTTTTTCCCCCCTATTTAGTGTGCTCCTTGCCGACTGAGGTAATCTTATAACAAAGTATCAAGGCAGTATTGTTGTTTTTTGTATTTACACAACAAATATATATTTTGCATATTTACATTTTTGGGTAACCATATTCTGTTGTATTTTCAGTACTGTGAGTACATGCCTGAACCAGCTAAATGCAGGCAGTGGCTTGAGAAGAACTTTCCAGATATATTTGCCAGGATGAGTGTTGGTGAGTACCATTTGAAATATTAAACCTGCAATAATAATGGTTGCATGTTTTCTAGATCTAGTAAATTAAATATCAAACACTGTGTTGTACAAGTATGGTGGGTGTGTGTGTATGCACTGATAGAGGGAAAATACAGTTGACAGCCATCAGCATGGATTAAGATTCAATTCTCCAGTTTATTGATTTTGGGGGGTGGAGGTGCAGGAAAGTCTAGGTGGTGTTCTGGGTGATAAACAACTGGTCTACAGTTTGTGGAATTGAGCCCCATTGTTTGCCTACCTGAAACATAAACATCCTTGAGGAAGATGTTTTAACCCCTATTTGCACCTTGTAAGTGTACATTTCTATAGTTTAGATAAAAAACATTTTAAATGACACAATTGTATAGTCCCTATACGTTGATGTTGTGGCACTCATTTCTGACTGGGGTGGGTCCCAGTTTATTTGAAATATTTAGTTGTTTTCTTGCCTGCCTAAAAATAAAATTGGCCAGCCCCTTTCACCTGTCCAACTTAGTTACGGTAACTAGGTTGGACTAAATAACAGGAAAACAGACTGAAGGAGTCTTTGTCGGGTTCATAAAATGCTAAACTGTTATTGTAGGACAGGTGCAAAGGGGCGGGGCTTGTGATCGGACAAATATATGTTTGAATTATATAAAAACAATGCTAGAATTTTATTCAGTGTCTGCATTTTTTAAATATTTTTTTATTATGGGATGCCATAATGAAAATCTATATATACCTCATTCTTAACAGTCTATGCAAGGACTCTCCCACTTTTCTCCAGGTACTGACTTGTCTTTCCCTTTCTGTCTTACTGGCCCTGCAGGTAATGTCCGCAAGCAGGAAACCAGTAGTGGGGAGGCGCCCCCTGTTGGTGAGGAGGAAGAGAAGAAGAAACAGAAGCGAGGTTAGTTGTGAAACATCCTCTGCTTAATTATTTTTATTAAGATGTGTGGTATACTCTTAATGTTTTACTGGATTATTGACTTAAGGAGATCTATTATGTGACTGGCATTTTAATGTAATGTCTGACATGAATTGGTCAATATTCCACAAGAATAAGGTACCACAACACCCTTTTGGCCCTATCTTAACTGCCCTGGGGCCTCATGTATCAACATTGGGTACACACAAAAAGGTTTTCGTGCAAAAGGTGTAATGTATCAAAATGTACGTGAGAAAGTCCAGGCCATGGCTCAAAATCTAGCAATGCCGTGCGGGTGTGCAGAGGGCACCGCAAAGTCAAGTCTGACTCTGTAACGTGGAGATTTCTAACTGAAAAGTACTAAACCTCACACAATATGTGTCCCCTCCAATTACTAGAAGGCAACTGGATGCCATGTTGTCAATGAAAAAAACATATCCAATGACTACAACATATTTATATCATGTAGCATATGAGGTTAATTTAATGGTTAATTTAGTTTACCATCAGACAAGCCAAATGTTCAATGCTATCAACTGGTTATATTTATAAGCATAACATAATTTCAGACACTAGTGTGTCAAATTAATATACACCGCATTCCAAATTATTATGCAAATTATATTTTACACAGATTTTCCTAAATAGTTGATGCAAATGACAGTCAGTATAATTTTCAAGTCATCAACTGTTAAGGTATAAGTTGAAATTGATTGAACAAACTACCCAATGAAGACAGTATAAAAAAAACAACCTAATTATTATTGCAAAACATTTGATATGTTGAAAAGAACAGAAAATTGTAACTTTTTTTTTTACTTGCTGCATTATGCCATTTTTACTTAAATCAAAAGCTATTTCAATCAAACACATCTAAACAGGGAACGTTACATGTTAACGTAGGACCTCTTCTTTGATATCACCTTCACAATTCTGGCATCCATTGAACTTGTGAATTTATGAAGAGTTTCTGCTTGAATTTCTCTGCAAGATGTCAGAATAGACTCCCAGAGCTGCTGCTTTGATGCAAACGACCTCCCACCCTCATAGATCTTTTGAGGATGCTCTAAAGGTTCTCAATAGAGTTGTGATCAGGGGAGGATTGGGGCCACACCATGAGTTTCTCTCCTTTTTATGCCCATAGCAGCCAGTGACAGAGGTATTCTTTGCAGCATGAGCTGGTGCAATGTCATGCATGAAGATGATTTTGCATACGGAAAGTATGGTTCTTATTTTTGTACCATGGAAGAAAGTGGTCAGTCAGAACTCTATATACTTTGCAGAGGTCATTTTCACACCTTCAGGGACCCCAAAGGGACCTACCAGTTCTCTCCCCATGACTCTACCACCTCCTTGCTGACATCGCAGCCTTATTGGGACATGGTGGCCATCCACCACCAACCATCCAGGGTTTCACGGCACTAATCAAGTCAGTCAAACAGCAAACGCTGACCAAAGTGCTATACACATCAATGCAAGTAACAATTAATAAACAAAATAATATAATAATCAGTAAACAAGTCTGTTTGTTTAAAAATTAGTACATGTATTTCTGGGCCCACTGCATCCGTTTCTGCTTGTGAGCATTGGTTACGGGTGGCAGAATAGTAGGTTTATGCACAACTGCAAGCCTCTGGAGGATCCTACACCAAGCTTCAAATACCTGTTTGCTGTTTTGTAATGTCAGTAACCTTCATTATTATGCCTTTATCTGCACAAACCCGTCTGTGCTCTGAATCAGCCACAAATCTCTTTACAATACGATGATCACGCTTAAGTTTTCGTGAAATATCTAATGTTTCCACACATTGTCAAAAGGAATTGCACTATTTCATGCTTTCCCACAACAGAGAGATCCTTTGTCTTTCTCATATTGCATGTGGCCTGCTTAATAATGTGGAACATCCTTCTTAAGTAGTTGTCCTTTAATTGGGCTCACCTGGCAAATTAATATCACAGGTGTCTGATTGATTTCAGTGATCCAAAGAGCCTGGAGACACCATACCATCCATGAGTTTGATTGGAAAAACTAAATATTGAATGTCTATGACACTTAATTCTAATTGGCACAATAATTTGGAATGCGGTGTATTTGATAAAGCATTTTGCATTTTTGCAGTATTTCAAAAACATTTACATTGCGATTGGGAGCCAAGATGGCGATTTCCCTATAGCATTTCCTTGTTGTTCTGGCAGCGATGGCGATCTTATAAATACTATGTTGTCTTTTTACATATTGTTTCCTGTGATAAATGTTGGTGTAACTAAGAGATTTGCTTGAAAGAAATAGTTTTATATTCTTATTTATGGCTGGACAATAATTCAATATCAGTATACATTGCAATATTTTTTTTTTTTCAATAACTGTGATATGATTTTTAAACTTATTTCAGGTATTTCGATAAGCTGTAGACACAACATTTGTCACTGAATGATGGGCACAACAGTCAGTTAATTAAAGGCAAACAGATCAAATTGAAACTGTGCATGTTGACTTGCACTAGTACAAACACACAGCCAGTGCTAAACTAGTGGGCAACAAAGCAGTTCTTAGCTCTCTTCATTATGCTAGTGTGCCTAGTGATTGCAAGAAAAACAATGCACCATTTGCAAAGGTCGTTCTGAACAAGCAATGTATGGAGATGGTTTGATGGTGGTTTGTATAATTTGAATGAGCTCTCCTTGAGATGTCCCAGGAGCTAAATAAAAACAGCTTGCTAAAATGCATGTTTTATTAAGTAGGCAGCTCAAAGAAATTGACTTGGCTGTCTTATTTCAGTTTTTGTGGGTAGGTAAGCACTCCAGATACCCACATTTAGCACTTAAGAAGTTTGTTTTTTGAAATGTTACTTTACATAATTGTTTCCATTAACTTGTGTAAAAACTTGTGTTCCTATCCTAGTATTGTAATTATTGGTGGTTATTGCTTTATTTATTTATTTATTTATTTATAATTACATACTTTGTTTCCAACACTGAAATTATTTGGCCAATATGTCTTAAGTAGTTACTCACATGTAAATACTACTCAGTATGTAGAGGAGTGCTGTTTTAGGAAAAACATTGTCTTTTCATTTCTAGGTGGAAGAGGCCAGATTAAACAGAAAAAGAAGACTTTGCCACAGAAAGTTACAATAGCAAAAATCCCAAGGGCCAAGAAGAAATATGTCACACGAGTGTGTGGCATGGCAACATTTGGTATGGAAAAATGTATAGTGCACATGCATTTAAATGCATGACTCTGAACCCTATTAATTAAATAAGGAAAAAAATCATGCTTTCTTTTTCTAACCTCTTACTTTACAGATATCGATCTAAAAGAGGCTCAGCGTTTCTTTGCCCAGAAGTTCTCTTGTGGTGCCTCAGTTACAGCAGAGGATGAAATAATCATTCAGGGAGATTTTACAGATGACATCATTGATGTCATTCAAGAAAAGTGGCCTGAGGTGAGTGGTCCAGTAAATGAAAACAATAGAGTATGCACCAATTGTGTTGTTTTGTTTTGTTTTTTGACTGACCTGTTCCATTCCTGGATGATTTTCATAGACAAGCTTTCACAATTAGATGGCAGCTTATTTAGATTCATATTTAGTTTAAAATGTACTAATTTACTAAATGTTTTATTGTTCCTTAACTTTCAAATCTCGCTGGTGAATTGTCTTTTATTAGAATACATTGAGGATACATACCCACAGCTCTTTATTGTTCTTTTATTATACATACACATACTTTTTTTTATAAAACACAAATGGGAGTATAGTTGAACTAATATGGCACATTGTCATCTGTTTTCAGTGAAAGCTTTATTAAAACTATAATCTGACATTTGTGTCCACAAAGCTTGTGGTTGAAATTCTAATAACATTGTGCAGCGTCTTGCTAAAGTGCCATCTGTTCATGTCGTTATAGGTGGATGATGACAGCATTGATGATCTGGGAGAGGTCAAGAAATGAAGGCCTGTTATGCACTTTTACTGGCATGGATGTGGCAGCAACATCATCCTCCTGGCCAAATGTACACATCAACATTAAGTCATTTTATATCTATTTTATTTACTGTATATAAAGACTGGACATGGCCACTCACATGGCATTTTTAGTTCTTGATAGCTGCGTTTGCTGTCATTTGCCAAAGGTGTGGTATGATGTGAATTCTTCCCAAATGCTCTTCACTTAATCTATAGGCTAATAAATTTCAGTCTCATTCACCTGTTCACTCAAGTTCTTCTTATTTTCTTTCTTAAATGGATGTCAGCATATTTTAAAAAGTTGTGTGTGTGGTGGTAGGTTAGTTGGTTCAATAGTATTATTTTTATTTCTACTCCTTGTTAAGTCAGATACATGGCCTCAGGTTAATTGTTTTTCAGGGGCCCTTGTATCCTGCTCAATACCCATGAGCATCCTTAATTTTAAGCATAATACTTTTCTAATGAAGGTGCTCTCCCTAGATAGTGAGTAAGTGTCCCATTGGGTCAGTACTGCTCCCTGGAATATAATTTGTATTTATTTTGTCCACCTGTGTTTATCTCTGCTTTAGTATCTTTACAGGAAAATCATTTGCATGAACACAAACAATAATTCCATTTTAAAGGGTCACCTGGTACACCATATCTCTGTTGATGCAGTTGAGAGCAGCATAAAGAACTTAGTGCGCTTCACCGAGGGTTCAACCATGAGCGTAAATCGGAGCGAAATCTGCTGTGCCTTTGACACTCCCATTATGGACCACGTTTTGCCTCCAATTCTATTCTTAGAGTTCATTTTCGGGCTGATGGGGAATGTTTTAGCTCTGTGGATGTTCGTCTTTGACATGGGCAACTGGAAGCCCAACTCTGTGTATCTCACTCACCTGGCTGTTGCAGACTCTATTGTGCTGTTCTGCCTACCTTTCAGGGCTGATTACTACAGACGTGCTAAAGACTGGGTGTTTGGCGACATACCATGTCGGATCTTGCTGTTCCTATTGGCGGCCGGCCGTGCAGCGGGAATCTTTTTCTTGACCGCTGTGGCTGTTGATCGTTACTTGAAGATTGTACACCCATTACACCGCATTAATCGCATGGGCCTGACCTATGCACTGTGGGTCTCTGTGGGCTTGTGGTGCCTGATCGTTCTTGCTACAGCATACCTGCTTGCAGATCAGCATTTCTTCCTGGCAAACAATCGCACGCAGTGTGAAAGCTTCAACATATGCATGGGTTTGAATGCCCTCTCCACATGGCACAATTGTTTCTATGTGATTCAGTTTGTCCTGCCTACTGTAATCGTTGCTTTCTGTACTACCAGAATTACGTGGCAGCTGAGAAACAAGACATTGGACACCAGGGGGAAAATCAAAAGGGCTGTTCAGTTTGTTTTAGCAGTGGCATTGATCTTTATTGTTTGCTTCTTTCCAAGCACAGCAACACGCATAGCGGTGTGGGTCCTCAAGACATGGTACACTGAATGCAAATATTTTGAACATGTCAACTTGGCATTTTATACTTCAGTGTGTTTTACATACTTCAACAGTGTCCTCAACCCTATTGTGTATTACTTCTCTAGTCCGGCCTTTAATGGAACCTTCCAGAAGATTGTCAACAAACTGTTGGGAAGACAAGAACACATGGATGAGGCTATTTCAACTGATAATCAAATATATGAAAATAAGATGTGAAAGCAGTTATACCTGCTACGCTATGGCGTAAGCTGTAATATAAAATAAATATAGTATGGACTGTAAACACAATGGCTGGGTATACCACAATCTCTATTTTTTGTGTGATTAAAATGATACCTGGGATGTAGAACACATGGTTTCATAATGAATGGTAATTTATTGTAAACTGATAACTATGTAAAACAAACACTGAAATAATTAATGTTTTTCTTTCCCTGTCAGAATTAATTTAGTAATTATAAGGTCATAAATTCCAGGCAATAATTTATTTGACTTGTGAAAATGTTATAAATTTGAAAAGTTTTAAATTAAACCTTAAACATTTGCAGGCATTTCATCAAATGTGCTGTTTATTTCCCTCAATGTCCAATTATTTCAGGTACTTATGCAATCTAAAATGTCACGAATAATCCAGTAGACAACGGCTTTTGTATGGTACTGGTACACCAGAGCCATCGGTACACCCTAGTGGACAGAGATGCAAGTTCACGCACACCCCGGCCCGGACTGGTTTCCAAGATGACGTCACATTGTTTGAGATAGGGCTGGGCTGGAACAGAAACGTCTGTAACGGTGCGTGTTGTTAGGTGTACTGCTGCGCTACATCGATAACAGAAAAAAACAAATCAAGTAAGCGACCAGTACATTCTCTTTCCTTAATATATCGTCATTCCCTCTAATATTCTAAGTTGTTTGCAAGTTACTTGTCGTTAACATAAATTTAGCTGACATTTAGCTACAGTAAGGTACCGTAGCTAGCTTTGACAACCTGGAAGAACAAATTCCAGTAGGGACTGGTCCCGTAGCTACGTACCGTACTGTACCATGTTCAGTTAGTTACCGTACGTATGTACTGGAGTAATGACGAATTTCAACACCATTGCGACTTAATCTGATGTTCTATGCTTTATACACGTGCACGTTAGCACAAATAAATACAATGCACAATATATACAATACAGTGTATTGATTTGAGTTTAAATGCCCTCATCGTAAGTAACCGTACAGCACTAGACCAAGTACGTAGAGTCATGTGGTGTTATTTGCCTAACATAATTCATATTGGAGACATTAGGACTTTGTGACATGTATGTATTCTTTAAATCTTTAATCACCTCATTCATTTTGACATCTGAAGGTGTGCTGTTTTGGTCTGGCGGCAGGGACATGAAGGTTTATCTGCAGTCATCTGAAAAGCATACATCCAGATCAATACGCAGCAACGCAGGATAAGATTTCAGTTTTGCTATTGAGCTGCACGACAAAAAAAGAAAGAGATGTAAGACACAATAGCAAACCAGTATTAGCTGGTCTTAGACAACACAGCCTAATGCAGACACATTTAATGTACATGGTATTTAGTTAACTTATTGTGTCTGAATAAAATGTAACCTTACATGTATGTATCTAAATTGTTGGTATGTGTGTTCTAAGTAAACTGGGACAGTTAATAATGTAACAGTAACAGATCATTACTACTCTGTCCTCAAGTAGCCTGTTGCACAGACAACAATATTTGTAAGTTAAAATGTATTTTATTGCATTTATTTATTTATATTCAGATCTAATGTATGTATGTGCTTTCACAGTTCTATTGCTCAGTTCTCCACCTTGAAGTTGGAAGTTGTAAGGTAGTGGGGAAGGCCGGACACCCCACAGCACCTGGACAGAGCGGGAGCCATGAGCACAGGCAAGCCAAGCGGACTTAAACCTCCCAGCAAGATAGTCCGTACCGCTGGAGTGCCAACAAGGACATCACCCTCCTCTAGTAAGAGCCAGAAGTGTTAGTGAAATACAATGCTTGGTTGTTAGTTGGTGCTGTTCCTTATGAAGCAGGCCTACTTCCCATTTCTATGTATCAATACATTTACAAAACGTTTGTTTTATTCAAAGATTAGCAATTCAAATAACTGCAATACTGGTTTGAAACTAAGCTACTGTATCTTGCCATTAGACTTCCCAGTTACAAGCCAGGTTGTTGTCCCAGGCACACCAAAGTCTGTTCCACCAGAGAAGTCTCCTGGCAACCTGACCTCTCCCTCTCAGGATGGAGCTGGGGACTTTCAAATAGGAGAGAGGGTCTGGGTCAATGGCAACAAACCTGGCTGCGTGCACTTTGTCGGGGGCACGCAGTTTGCTCCCGGGCAGTGGGCGGGCATAGTGCTGAACGAGCCCATTGGCAAGAATGATGGGTCGGTGGCGGGCGTCAGGTATTTCCAGTGTGAAGATGGGAGGGGCATATTCACGCGGCCCTCGAAACTGTCCAGGACGCAACTTCCCGAGAAGGAGACGAATGAGGGGCCAGTCAGCCCGCCCCAAGGGGTCTCTGCCACAGTGGAATGCCCACCTTCCGCCACTGCCTCAACTGGTAACATCCAGCAGCTTTACTATTTGTAAATGCAGATGTACATGTTAAATGTGTGTTACTAGCCTCCTTCATATTGTATAACCCGTTGAGCACGATGGCATTTGTTGGCATCTCCTGTTCCACGCCGTAAGCATTCTGACAGTGATATTCATGGCTCAGCCCAGGGAACTGGCATAAAGACAAGTGGCACCCTAACCCGAGCCCTCACAGCCAGCGAGTCGGTGTCTAACCTGTCCGAGACGGACTCTCTCAAGAAGCACCGACGGGAGCTGAGGCTGGGGGACCGCGTGCTGGTACGTCCCTCGCTGGCTGTAATAAGCCTGTGAAGCAGCGTAGACGCAGTGTCTACCACCCCTCTGCTTTATGTGCAGGTGGGGGGGAACAAGGCCGGAGTGGTGCGGTTCCTTGGGGAGACGGACTTCGCCAAGGGGGAGTGGTGCGGGGTGGAGCTGGATGAACCCCTGGGGAAGAATGACGGCGCGGTGGCTGGAACCAGGTTAGACACAAGACACTTATCATATACATTTCAGCCACAGTACTGTAGAGTCTGTAGGGGGAAATAGTAGAGGACAGTGTGAGCCTGTCAATGTGGCGGGGGGGAGGAGTAGAAAGCATTGTGAACGCTCACATGCAGGAGGGGCATGCGCCCTCTAGAGTTTCAAAACAAAACAATTGTTTTGTAATGCCGCTTTCAACCACAAGGGTAACACATTGATCAAGCTGATGTTAGAACAGTTATGACCATAGGTTATGGCAGACTGAGTACATGGTGACCACAGGTCCTTTTTTAAATGTCTTAAATATACATTTAGTAATAAAAGGCAAGTCTTGCATTCTCTTAAATTTAGATTAAATATTTTTTAGTCACGTGATCACAATTATGTTTGGTATGCGTGCCATTATCGTATTGTCCCTCTTATTCAATTATCTCACATTAAGCAATGAGTCTGCATTTCTGCAGTGCCTTGCTAGCCAGCATGCTCGTAGCTAATAAACACTTCAGCACAATTTTCTTTAACACAACCACTTTGTTTTATTTTACTTTTCTTGTAATATGTGTACTTGAAAAGAGTGTCTTTTTCACTTTTGGTGTGTATTTACAATGCAAGTTTGGTCTTAAATGTATTAGAAAGTCTTACATTGAACTTGTTCGTACCTGTAGCACCTACACACACATCTAGTCATTTGTCAGTCGCAGTTTGCAGCAGTTTGCTGTAGTTTCGCTGTAGTCACTCATCTTTGTACTGCTCCTCAGATTCTTCCAGTGCTTGCCCAGGTATGGCCTGTTCGCCCCGGTTCACAAGGTCACCCGTATCGGCTTTCCGTCCACCACCCCTTCGAAGGCGAAGAGCTCGCAGAGAAGATCCACCTTGAAGAGAAGCCCCAGTGCCTCCTCCGTGAGCTCAGTCAGCTCCGTGACCTCCTCTGTCAGTGGGAAGCCCAGCCGCGCAGGCCTGGTGAGTCACCAACACTAGGCCATTATTCAGCTCTGCCATTCACAACACCTCCTAAATGCACTAATGTCACCCGCCTGTCTGTGGTTCATTGCTGGCAACAGTGCAGTGAACGCATACTTGTTTATGGTAATACTTACGCGGACACGTGGCCGCTTGTATTTGCCTTGTGTAACTAAGATATTTTCTAAAATTATTTTGATATGCCTTGAATATTAAATAACACTACGTCAAACTGCTTCAAACTCATGATTAAGACAATGGATATTTCTTCCTGGTTGTTCCCTCAGACATCGCATACATTCTGTGTCACAGGGCTAGCCCATGCCCTATACATCAATGTACACATCTATTTATTTTAATTATGTCTGAGATGTATGTTTTCTTTCTAAGATAACTCTAAATGTTTTGTGCAGGGGGTTAGGTACTGCCCTTGCTCTCTTTGATTGGCTATTTCTGCTTTGATGTTATGAAATTATCAGATGACTTTTTTAGGAGGTCTCAGGGAGCCAATCTGAGATAGAGTAGGGGTGTGTATTCATGGATTGTGTCCGTGTGTGTGGGTGTTAAACTCAACACAGGCAACAGCGGTAGAGAGAAACTCGCACTCAAGATTTATATGACTTTTAGTTCAAATATTTACCTGCCAGTGTGGGGGGTATTCTCTAAAATGTACTCGCCAAACTGAAAATCTACCAGCATTTGGCGCTTGACGGGTGTTCATTTCAAACCCTGCTAATATACCTTCTGTCAAATTCACCAAATATTTCGTCATGGTCTGCTAGCTCTGTAAATAGGAACAGAAGCAAAGTGGTGCATACGGTGCACATCAACAATATCCTAGCCATGGCAATGCATTTCCAATGTGGGGCTGAGCTAACGAGGGAGCACCCTATGGGAGCATTGAAGGGAGACGTGCTTTTGTTCGAGTTCAAATATCAACTATCTTTAACCAGAATTACTTCCTATACCTTTTAAATTAAGCCACATGAATTAAACAAAACTAGATGATAATGAAACAACTACAACTACTATTGTTAAATTATGTAATAATAATATAATAATAATACACACACAGGCTACATACATAACATACATGCATACATGCATACATACTGTATGTGAAAGTGTATTTCTGAATGTTTAAGTGGGCGCGTGTCTCTCCAGCTGACAGAAACGTCAACGCGGTACGCCCGTAAGATCTCTGGCACCACAGCTCTGCAGGAGGCGCTGAAGGAGAAGCAGCAGCACATCGAACAGCTGCTGGCCGAGAGGGACCTTGAGCGAGGTGAGGTTGCCAAGGCAACTAGCCACGCAGGGGAGGTGCAGCAGGAGTTGTCCGTGCTTAGGACGGGACGGGATCAGGTGAGATGACAACAAATGTCCGGGTTTGAACGGAAGCACACGTTTCACACCGCAGTGTGGATTTTGATGTTTTAGGCCATGATTCATGTTATTGATTCTTTCTACACTTGGCTGTACAGTCAATCTGTCCAGTTACTTTCATTTATTTTCTGCCCGTAGCAGCAGCTAGGGGATGTAGCCGTCTAGTGTTGTGACCAACTGCCACTGGTTGGCTTCTCGTGTCCAATAGGAAGACTAGTTCTGAGATTAGTGCATAAAAGAGATGCAGTTGTGGATAGTTACATTTTTGATGATACACTGTATTGAACACGTTTTTATTTTATTTGGAAAATAAAATGAACAGATTCGTTTAAAGCACAAAACCACATTTTTTGCTAGTTCTCTGGCTACATAGATCTCACAACACCATAAAATAATAATAATAATAATGATAATAACTACGTATATAATTGTAGTCATTACAATGATAGTTTATACACGTACAACACAATAAAGCATACTAGTAGTCATATATAGTTCAGCATTGTAATTATTGTGTGGCATGTTGTTCTGTGCTACAGTATGCTATGGAGATGGAAACCAAGCTGGACCAGTTGCGCACCCTGGTGGAGACAGCAGACCGAGACAAGGTGGAGCTGCTCAACCAGCTGGAGGAGGAGAGGAGGTATGTGCTCTTCTGGTTTTCCTTTGGTCTCTTGACAACAGGCATCGAAGCTGGTTATACAGTCTGGGTTTCATTTCATGTCTGTGCTGTGGTGTTTAACGCCCAATATCATTCCACTTGACAAACTTTTCTCTGTCTGAGCCAAACGTATGCAATTTCAATATTAATCCATCCCTGTCAGGTTCCTTCAGACAACACAAATGTCTACACAACCGGAACACCTTGAATGTGAATATATTTTGTGTTCTCTATTCAACAGAAAGGTAGAGGACCTACAGTTCCGCGTGGAAGAGGCGTGCATTACTAAAGGAGATCTGGAGGTAGGCCAAGAGCCTTGCAACGGTGTGACGTGTTTTTAAAATATGCACGTAATACAGATAATCCTGACTAGTCGACGTTTCTAGAAAGAACTCTTTTTAATTAAAAAGGTATTTGATTTTAACCTCTTGTCCATCCACTTTGAATGTCAAACGCAGGTTATTGGTCTCATATTTATTTGTAATTCTGTTAGACCTTAATCATTAATAACTAGAAGCCAAATAAGCATCTAGAATGTTCTATTGTATTAAACAATATATTGTCAAAATTGTATTCATTATTAACTATTATCATTATTAAGTTTTAGACAAATTAAACAGTTTAGTCAATTATATAGTTAATTCATGCATAAGATATATTTTAGCTGTTAATGTATTAATTCATTCTAAATGATTCATTCTGGCATATCTGTCTGGCAACAGTGATCATGCGTGTGGTTGTGTGTGTGTGTCTTGCTTTGTCTCGTCCCTGTGCTGCCTGTCTTGTCCTCATCCTTTTGAGTTGATCCGCAAGGCGTTCACCTTTGTTTTCACATTCTGGCATTGGACCAGAAGCAACACAGGACATGAGGGGCAAAGATAGTGCTGTCAGTGTGTTGAAACAAACTCTCCATAGCTGTCTGGATCACAGAGATATTGTAAAGCATGACTAAGTATCATCTGTGCTATGGGGTTTGTTGGGTATTCCAGTGCCTAATAACGTCATGAAAACACCTGCAGCCTTCTGCGCCCGAATACTAATCTCTCCTCTTTGAAACATGGTTTGTCGCCGCCTTCCTGGCATGTCACCGTAGCAACGGTGTGTGTGTGTTGTGTGTTCTCTTTCCTCTCCTTGCTCTCTCTGACTAACAGACGCAGACCAAACTGGAGCATGCCCACATAAAGGAGCTTGAGCAGAGCCTGCTCTTTGAAAAGACCAAAGCAGAAAAGCTCCAGAGGGATTTAGAGGACACTAGGGTAATGCTGGAATCCCATGTAGCTGTAGGACTGGGCGCCACATCTTAATGGAGCGCGCTCACTTGGTTCAATAGTAGTGGAGGCATCGCTTGAGACAGTGACAGATATATCAGCATCCCAGTAGAGCTGTTCTTATCACCCTCCTCTGTTAACTACAAGGTGTGTTTCTGTAGGTAATGTAAACACAGTCTTAGCTACGTGCCTTCTTTCATGCAAGCCCTGCCTGTTACAACTCTGTACCAGATAACCAATGTAGTGTTACAGAACCAGAGGTTCGGAAGATCCCTGGAAACACAATTGGACTCTTTGGGGACTATACTGTACAGTGCTATTCAGATTAAGTAAGTCTCATTTGGAATACTCATAGAGTTACAATAGCAATTTGAGTGGAGGGTAGCAGCCAGTTTCAGGTGCTCTGCAACAATCAATGTCTCCCCTGGGGATTATTCAATTACGTCGAGGCGAAGCGGAAACATTCACTACAAAGCTGAAGTAGGGCTGTTTGCGCGATTTATGTAATTTGCAATTAACAAATTGCATATTTTAACTCCCCCAAAAATGTATTTTCCAAGTCAAGTGTTATTTTTATAACAAGGTATCCAAATCTTTAATCGCAATTAAAAATGTTAATCGTCTGACAGCCCTTTAAGACAAACCAAACTTTCTATTGGCTTAGTCACAGTAATTAAATTCAGTTCAGCAAATGAACTGCTGTTACCCAAATAATAGAATATTTTGCTACTTGCTGGCAAAATATGTATTTCTATGTGCTGGCTGTAAGGCTGTCTGTTTGTGTTAGCTTTAACATAGCAATATAGCTTCTCATTCCCAGTACACCAGAGGCTTTTGAATTATGTCATGAATATATATCACTGATATATATATATATATATATAACGTGTCTGGCACGAACATTAACAGCTTGAAGCGTGGCGAGTCTAGAGATGTGTGTGTGTGTGCGCACGCACGCATGACACCTGCCCTCCCCCAACTGACAGACACACACACGTATGCCAGTAACCATTTACATTTGCTTCATGACTTCATTATTATCTGTATGACACGGCGTCTCATGCCTTGTCATGTCCTCGTTTGGCCTGTAGGTGGCCACAGTGTCTGAGCGGTCCAGGATCATGGAGCTGGAGAGGGAGGTAGCAGATTTTCAGCTCAGACTTGGGGCCTTCCAGCAGAAGGAGGATGCTGTGTCATTGTCCCAGCAGCAGATGAGCTCGCTCACGGCCCAGACCCAGGCCCAGGAGAAGAAGGTTGGCAGAGAAAGACATATGAGTGAATGAATGCTTATTAATCTCACACACGTTTTGCATCACGCTGTATAGAATATGGTGACACACACAGCAGTAGCATTGTGATTTCACAAGTATTAAAGCCTCACATTTTGGACAGGGTATGTCTGATATACGTAGTCTATACAGTACATGCTGTAACCTGAGCTGAATTAGTGCTTTGTTGTTTTCCCGCATATAAAGGAGCTCCTTTTAGCATTTGGATGCTAATCTCATTGGATGAATCAGGC
Organism: Forbesichthys papilliferus; assembly: GCA_025399855.1. Classification (NCBI taxonomy): domain Eukaryota; kingdom Metazoa; phylum Chordata; class Actinopteri; order Percopsiformes; family Amblyopsidae; genus Forbesichthys; species Forbesichthys papilliferus. Next base: position 1,974 of record JAODOY010000565.1, on the reverse strand, counting down.
TCATGCACCTGTCCCCATTATTGTCTCAGTGGTACATCCTTTTTGTTGCTCTGCCCCTAGTGGTCAAATAGTCCACATTACACCCTTGGTGTAATTGACTTAGTCCGTACTGTACGTACTCCTTTTTAACACTTGTATGTGTGTTTGTTTTCCCCCCCAAGATGCTTTGTTTACACCTGCCTCAAAGTATACTTTCTAGCTGGTGTAAGGCTCTGCATGTCTCCCACAGATCAGTGAGTTGAGTGTAGACTTGGAGACCAGGCAGAAAGAACTACTGTCTGTACAGCAGGACAGGAGCTCATTAGAACAGCAGCTAACTGCCCTGGTGAGTGCACGCACACACACACACACACACACACACGCACGCACACAGTTGGCTAAATATAACATAAATTCCTTCATCTCTAGCTAATAATGGCAGTTATTGCTTTAACGTGCATAGAGTATGCGTAATCCATTGTTTACGCATAACATTGCTTGGCACTGAAAAAAGGAATGCCGTCTGTAACTGATGCGTTACAGAATTCCGTTGGCTTGCTTGAGTGAAAATATTTGCTCTTGGGCATAATTAAAGTAACCCCATTAGGAGTTTTATGCTGAAAACGTGCATATTTTGTGAATATAGTCACCTTTCTCTAACTGGCTGATGGAAGGGGGGGGGGTTCTGTTTAGCTACAGGAATGAATTTAACTGTTTATTGACGTAGGTGTTCAGCTTATAGTGGAGTCGCTGTGTTCCTCATTGCAGAGGCAAACGCTTGACACAGCGGAGGAGGAGAACAGGAGGACAGCCAAGGCCATGCAAGGTAAATAGTACTCCATCTCTGTCTGCAGAGACGGAGCGACCGCTTTGCTGTAACACCTGCAACTAGCCTGCATCGGTTGACTGCTTTCCCTTGCAGAGCTGGAGAAGTGTGTGGAGCAGGCACACCGAGACAACCAAGCCCAGAGGGAGGACAGCCACCACAGAGAGGGAGACCTCCAAGAGCAGCTGACACAGGTAGCGTCTTGAGGAAGTTGACGTTACAGTATTCCGGACAGCACGTAGGGAATAAAGGGAAATGTGCCAGCATTGTGAGCAATGGCTCTAGCAGGACCATTGGGAACATCTGTGCTGTGGACACTTGCAGCGGTTTTCTTCCCGAAATGGAAATGGAACAATTGCTCAGGACCGGCTGACTGACTGGCCTTCTCTCTCTGCCTGCAGATGTTTTCATACGCTATGTGCTTTTGTATTTGTAACATGTATTGTGTGTGTTGCCTATCTGAGGTAAATAAAACTGAATGTAGGTTTAGGATTGCAGTCGGCGAGGAAGCCTTTTATGTAGCCTATTTCCTTTCATCTTTGAGGAATGCATCGCAAATGAGCAAATTTAAAATTGGTTTCTCATGCTGGAAGAGTCAGCATGAAGGCATTCACGCTTGTCTTACCTGAAAGAGTCCTGCTAGTGAATGACATAATGTGGTAATCTGGTCCAAAGACAACTTCTGTAATTGGAACCATAGGTGACACAATTCTAATAAAAAAGATGCTAAGGTGATGATGCAAAGATTATTATTAATGGTTTATAATGTTTTCCAGGCTGCTGAGAAGTCAGAAAAGACGGCCAAAGTTCTTAAGCAACTGACCAATCAGGTAAGGACAAGAAGGCAGTATGAAGCTGTTTCACTGGAGCAGTGATTAACACTGCTAATCACTTTCTGTGCCTGAGCTTAATGAGTTGATACAAATACACCATATTAAATATATCATTGAGGTGATGCATACATTTCCTGGTGATGGCTAATTTGTAGCCTCTCTCACTGGAAAGGCTTTAAACGAGACAACAGTACAATTACAGTATCTCACAAAAGTGAGTACACCCCTCACATATTTGCAAATATGTGAGCATATCTTTTCTTGTGACAACAATGAAGAAATTACACTTTTCTGCAATGTAAAGTAGTGATTGTACAGCTTGTAGAACAGTGTAAA
>JAODOY010000564.1:0-62779 GCA_025399855.1 Forbesichthys papilliferus | reverse complement strand
TATATGCTCCTGATGTTAAGAGATGTACTATATGCTCCTGGTGTTAAGAGATGTACTATATGCTCCTGATGTTAAGAGATGTACTGATGTTAAGATATGTACTGATGTTAAGAGATGTACTATATGCTCCTGATGTTAAGAGATGTGCCATATGCTCCTGATGTTGAGAGATGTACTATATGCTCCTGATGTTAAGAGAAGTACTGATGTTAAGAGATGTACCGTCTGCTCCTGATGTTAAGATATGTGCCATATGCTCCTGATGTTAAGATATGTGCCATATGCTCCTGATGTTAAAATATGTGCCATATGCTCCTGATGTTAAGAGATGTACCGTCTGCTCCTGATGTTAAGATATGTGCCATATGCTCCTGATGTTAAGCACAACAGATAATTAAACATTTCAACTTCCAAATCACATTCAAAAAAGCATTAGTAAATGAGATACCATTATTCCTTACTTTATGTCCCTGTTTCCCAGGTTCTCCCACATCTCCTTTGACACCTTTGTGGCCCTAAAAAAACCACATTTGAACACAAATGAACACACAATAGTACAATTTGAGCGCAGCAGTAGTTCTGACACGCTGCCAGCTATCAGCTGACAGTCAGCCGCCACTCAGCTTATCACTACACCCAGCCGACTCCCCTTAACCTAGGCATTGGCCCTAAGAAGGTAGAGCTTCCTTTAAAATAGTCTCTGCCATTTCTCTCTATTGCTGAGTTTATTGTGAGACACCCACCCCTGGCTTGACAGAACTGCTGCTGTAACATAATGCTGCAAAAAACAAGATCTCCCTCCCTGCTTACCTTCATGCCAGGAAGCCCCGGGTGACCAGAGGTCCCTGGTGGGCAGGAGTTAGGGCACTAGACAATGATAGAACACCAGACGTCAGAAACCAGTTCTGATGTGTTACGCAAACATGTAATGGTCTCATAGTTCAGGAAGAACACTTCTCACCAGATCAGCGCTGCCTAGCATTCCAGAGGCACCCTAAAATGGAGAGTAAGAGAGATACTTCATACTTTTAAAACATGATATGTAGGTAGAAGCATTAACATACTGTATGTGGACAGTGTACAATGGATCTTAACAGGTAATAAATTCAATGTGACACAGTGACTTAGCATCTTAGCTAGGTGTTTCATACTGTAGCTTAATAGTCATAAAGTCGGGGTGAGGTCAAGGTTTGGAGAAGCATTTTTATTCTTAACTATTTTTATTCTAGTTTTTTGTATTCGATAAATTGAGCAAAAATATGCTCAAATATGCTATTGAGAATCACATCTCAATAGCATATTGAGTAGACCTAACTAAGAATCACCAAATATCTGACTTGGGAAGCATTTATATAGTGGTGAACTTACTCTTGGTCCTGCTACTCCACGAGGTCCCTGTGGTCCTCTCACACCCATGGAACCCTGTTTCAAATGACATTGTGTGTCAGATGAGGACTGATAGAATGTTTATCATCTGCCTTCTCCAGTTTATTGGGTTATTATATCATCATCATCATCATCAGCCATCAATGGTTTCTTAATGCATTAACTGGATCATATAATTTAGCCTAATGCTATAGTTTCATGTACATTTGTCAAAACAGAAAAATAAATTATAGAAAAGTTAAAGGAATATACAGTATCTGTCTAAAACCAAATACAATATATTACCTCTAGCAACTATTGCTGTAAAACAAACTTCAATGTGTCGTTATGGACATTTATTTAATATTTTGCACATGTGGAATGTTTATTGCTTTGACATTTAATTGACAATCAGTGAAGGCTCAAATTAAATGCAAATAAAACTCCAGGATATATTGACTAAATATCCTGAGTTCACAACCATTGGTGTGTTAATCATGTGGTTAAAGTCAGGTGTTTTGAATTATTCATTGATTTCTCTAGATTTGAATCATCAATAGTATTTTTAATATACGTTGGTCAATATTTTGAGTGTGAATAAGTAAGAATAGGGATGATCATTTATATATTTTTTTTAAATGGGGGAAGGGGCAGTATCATCGAAACACAAGTCCTGCATACTATACACTTTTCTATTTAGTGAAATGCCACCTGCCAATGTGTTCACTGGGAAGTATAAGAAAAAACAATGGCGCTGGCTAATTACTTCCAATGAGACACCTGTGTAGCTCAAAGGTGTGACACTCACACACACAGTAACACACACTAATCCATGCCGGTGTACTCACAAGAGGCCCGACTTTGCCCACTTCGCCTGGCAGTCCTCCAGGCCCAGATGATCCCTGGTGACAAAGCACATTTAGGTTTTGTTGGCATACACTGCATCAGAGTTATCTTTAGCATCACTTGCATTTAAAACGTAATTACAACAGTGACAAAGGTGGCATATGGTAGAATTTAATATTTACCATGCAACATAAATGAATTACTTACAGGGGATCCATCTGGCCCAACACCCTGAGGAGAGACAAATACATGGTGACTCAGTAGGATTAAAAGTTATTACAAAAACAAAACTTTACGGGTTATGACCCTATTTCTGGTTACAACAGACCACTTTTTGATGACTACTTTGCTCCACTGTGCACTTTATACAGTATCTCACAAAAGTGAGGTGTACTCACTTTTGTGAGATACTGTAAGTCTGCTGTCAACAGCACATTGCATTTGTTTCTATGTATTACAAAATAAATGTTACTCACTGCTATTCCACGAGGACCATGCTTTCCAGGTTCACCCTATAAAGCAAAATATAATAGTTGTAATAGACTATCATGTGTGTAGACGAATATGAATGCATGTATATGGCATCACGTGTTAACGGAAATACATCCATCCATCATATTACATCCAAATAAAAGTGCTTTTTTGTTATTAATATTGACAAATCTACCGTTGAAAATTAGACCTAGCACAGACTGATTTAACATTCTTGTGGCTTTTCTCATGACTGAGTCAGGGCACACTTGCCCCAGCAATGTTTATCTTAATGAGGACTGATGCCGAGGCTTCGTTCCCAGCAGGGATTATCCTGCACACTTGCAGGATTAAGTCTCATTTGTCATGAAGAATTGCTTTAAGCATTGTAATTTCAGCTGTCGGGCCAATACTGGACAGCATTCTGGCACTATCTCAGCCAGAGTCTCTGAAGCAGGAAAGAGAAAGGCTCATTAGTCACCCACTTTCTGTCCGGAGGGACCATCAGGGCCAACGTCTCCGATAGGGCCGGTCAAACCCTGTAGAGAGAGGAGATCAGGCATAACTAATACAATACAGCTAACTTTAAATCACATAGTGTTTGATACACGGGCGGGAACAAGAAACCACCTGCTATTATGCTTCTTCAGTCTTTTTATCTCATCGGTGCAGTTGAAAATGTTTAATCATGCTTTCTGCATTCATAATTGTATCGGCAGACTAACATCTTACATCAAGTTCACACGTCTAATGCTAACCTAACCAGCCTCTTAAGTGTTTCAATAAATATTGCAAATGTAAACTAAACGTAAGCCTGCTACAACACCTGTATGTGTACGCACGTGTACGCACGTGGACATGTGTGCCTGCTACTACACCTGTATGTGTACGCACATGTACATGTGTACATACTGTATACGTGTATGTTATTATTGCTCAGTGTGGAATATATTTCTCATGTAATTGTTATGGGACAATTCTGTCCCAACACCTTTTTGCAGAGGTGGCACACTGCAAAGTACACAATATAAAAATGATATATTATATGTATCATATTTATTATTATTATTATTATTATTATTATTATTATTATTTTATATTAAGTTGTGATGTTGAGAGTCTAGTGTTTCCTAGTCCGACACCAAGCAATAGAATGCAGGCTGTTTCTTACAACTAGCAAACCATGTTGAGACCTAGTGAAAACAAACATTCCTTGAACCCCATGTCAAACAAACTCACTGACAGATATCATTCCACACCATTTTGAGGATTTTCAACAGGAGGCACCAAAAACAAACAACTAATAATATGTATTTATTCAGAGGAAAAACAGTAGTATGTTTTAATAAATACTGTAGCTACAGTATACCAAACTAACTGACATCTGTCTACATAACTAAAAATATAATTAATGAATTCACTTATTAGTTGTTTACGAAGACGTTTTTCTAACAGAGCCAAACATAATTGCATTCTTGGCTGTTTTTGGACACAGTGGGTGCTCTGTCCAAAAGGAAATTTGGATTTGTTCACCCACTTTCATATAGATTCCTCACATTCTTGCACACGTCCACAATAAGGTATTGTATGACAGTAAATAGGAAACATAAGAGGCCAACTAAAAGAGACTCTTACGAAAGCATTAACCGAGGGTGGCCAGAGCATACTGAAAGGGGTTCCACCCAATGCCAATGTGAATGTGGTCATCGAGCTGACCAATAGAAACATTAGAAGGGAACAATAGAGAACAACAGAAAATATACCAATATTGTATTGGAAGTAAACTCACGTCATCTCCAGGTTCTCCTGGCAGTCCTGCAGAACCGGGTCTGCCGGCATCTCCACTGGGTCCCTACAAACCAATCGTTACCAATACACACAGTGTTAATTACTGACAAAACAAAGCCAATGAAGAAGGTGTCTGTATTTTTCACTTGATATTCACAGTTACCTGGGCGCCATCTTCACCATCTTCTCCCCTCTCCCCCTACAAGAAAACACATGGACTGAATGCTTCATTTTCAACAACACACTTTTTTGATGTAGGCCTAGAGTACCGGCAATTATATAGACAGAAATGCAATACAGACCTACTAAGAGAACTTACATCAACACCATTAATTCCTGGAACGCCAGCAGGTCCGGGGGGGCCAGCAGGCGATTGCTTTAATGAAAATTGAAATAATAGGCCTAATATTAGCTTTTAATGTACAGTAAGCAGTTCAATACATTTTGCCTTCATCCATGACATAATGCTGCTGCAGCAACGACATAGGCTTTGTGACATTGACTACAAGAGCAGGTGCATTGCCTTATACGCTGTAGAATGTAGGCCATTCCAGTACAAACAGGCTCAGATTAAGATAATGCATTGGATATATATAAAATTCGACTAAAAAGCCATGTACAATATAATCGCTGCTTGCTACAGCTACAATAGATCTACTTGCAAAAGGGTCAGTGCTGTGGAAGTCAAAAAAAGACAGAAGTCTGAATGACTATCCAGATCACACTCACCTGTACCTCTGCCTCGTCAATCTATAAACAAACGAAAAGAAAATGTCTTACTTGAGCTGAGCAAAGAATTACAATCTGCAGTATGAGTATCAGAAGTGCCCCGCAAATGGTCAGGGCCCGAACCATGGTCTCTCCGTTGGCTGAAAGAAGGAAAGTAGTTCCTTCTCTAGGTTTCGTTGGGTTAACAGTGTCCCCAACAAAACAACCCAACTGACTCCGTTTGAACTATTGAGACCCTCCGTGGTCCCATAGCCAACGAGGCTCATGTATATTCATGTATTTCTTTGAGGCTCGGAAGTGATTGGAAGGATTCCAGCAGGGAAGGGGAGGGGTTACATGGGAGAAGTACAACAGTGAACAGTAGCGGCAAATTTAAGTTTAGGCTACTTAGCAAACAACTGCACGACTATTTTTTATGTGTTTTTATGTTTCTTCTTAGCATTGATGACACTCGAAGTATGACAATGGTAACGGTTAATTACGTCTACTTACCGATGTCGTGCCTGGAAGTCCATAACAGCTTTCGCTGCGAGGTCGCTTCACGTCACAACGAATGAGCATTAAACGTAGTTCAAACTGCATAACATAAATAAATAAATAAATAAATACATAAATACATACATATGTTTAGGAAGTAGCCTATTGCATATAATATGTTGCATACATCTCCCAGGTAGTTGATAGGGTAAGACTATCGACAAAGAATTGGCTGAATACTAGTGGGCTACTATAATTAGAACTGTTCACGTTCTGTCAACTGTAATGAGTGCTATAGTGTCAATTAAAATACTTTACTTGACACGTAGGGACTGCAATAACAGGCCATGTCAGAGCTTTAGCCCAATTTAAATATAATTAAACGTACCGTAACGGCTGTCACTGGGTTGTCCTTTAGTTTTCCTATCAAAGTGAAACCATCCACACTAACTTTCTCTCGGGCTAGTATGTGTTTAGTGTCAGTTGTTATACAATCCACATGAAGAGTTACAGAACGTCTATTGACGTTCAACTGGATGTTGTGCCACCGAGAGTTGAAAAGAAATGACATAGTACTGAAAATAACAGTGTGCACGCCACCATCACGTGCTGTGAACAAAAACTCAAGAGAATGAGAATTTCCATTAAGTCCGACGGCAAGTTCCACTTTTCCGTTCACGTCTTGCATTTGCCAGATATTCCATATTTTGTGAATTGTATTGGCATGCATGCGCAGTACTGCAACAAACGAAAATTCCTCAGGTAGTCCCAACGGATATGATGATCTGTAAATAGAAAACGCTTTAAAATTCCATTCCAAGACATCACATCAGCCAAATAGTCTAATATATTTGGTTTTCAGGACCACGGAGAGGTAACGCATGCAGTTACAATCAAAGCCACTAGGCTTTTCAACGAAAGCGTGCTACTTGCCTCGTGTTAATTCGGAAATTGAACGCTGGGCCTATTTTATAAGCCACGTGTTGAGGAGATGACCCAACAACAGTTTTTACAGCCCCTCTTCTAGCCAGCTCATAGATGTGGAACTGCGACATTATATTATATCCTATTGACAAAATGATAATGAATCGCAAATAGCCATAATGAATTAGCAAATGGGCTGCTAATATTGTTATGAAACGCACCTGGAAAATCAGCTCCTCCAACGTTGATCTGAGGGCATACGGACTGTTCAATTTCAAAAGCTTCTTCAGATGTAAATGTGACCACTGAAAGATGAAAATAACGAACTTATTGTATAGGCTACGTATGTTTGCATGGGCTATTTGGGGAACTCATCGGTCTACAGGTGACGATGTGCAGTACAAACGTATTGTTCTAAAAGATGCACTGCTGTCTGGAATTAACATGGTTGTGTTAACAAGCAGGTTCTAGGATACCTATGCATCCGTAAGGAAGTCAAAGTTCATTACCAAGTTGGCCTATAAGACATTGGCCTACAATGATGGCTATAAAGGCTACATTATTTAATGTATTAAAAAGATGTAGCCTACTGTAGCAACAATGTTAGGCTATATGCACATATCTCACTATATTAAATATAGGCTATCTATATATTTAAAATATGTACAAAATAAACACATAGTAGAACCGTCATAGGTTACATCATGGACTGCATGATATACTGTATGCTCGAAGACTACTTACTCTGGGAATGGAAGCCAGTACAAATATACTGAGGGATCACATAGCAGCAACAACATAACGAGAAAATGAGAGTTTTTCTGGAATGCAAGCATATATTGTAAAATATAACATATTTTACATTTGAGCAAGCACAAGCAATACATAAAACTTTACTATCTCACACTAACTCACACTATCAATTATCTACTTTTTCACATTATTATGCTTATCAATAATGTTACCTTTTATATGCACCCATTTTACAGCTTGTCCCCTGCTTCTTCAGATTACCAGTAGGGATCGACACCCTCAACATATGCTTGAGCTTCTGTAGCAGATCTGGCTTACTATGTTGTTGGGGTCTCGAATGTTTACTGTTGCTAACCAATGGGGGTGAGTCAACAGCTTTTGTGCCATCCTTACATTCCACAGGAATTCTCCACTATCAGACTGTAATTAAACATTCACACTTTGCACATGGTCTAATTCATGTTGTTGTTATACTAATCCCAGATAATTTAAAGTATACAGTACAGAACATATACATTATTAACATTGAATGTGCTTTTGTCTACATAATCATACGGTTTGGGAAAAAATGTTGAGATTTTTCATGTTTTTAGTATTACATCAGATTAATGACATGTTTAACTGTCAGGAAAATACATTGGTCAAGCTCAGGCACTGATAGGTTTATAATCGTAACAGGGTGGAACCTAACAGGGTGGACATTTTTGAGCTAAGTTAGTCACAGTTCTGTGAGCAATCAAAATTTAGCTAGCTAACCTTCTACACATGAACATAACTTTTATAACTATGTAAAATATTATTATTTTTATAATCGGACCAACTGTCTACATAACTTAACCTAACAGGGTGTCACAAGCAGGTTAACATAATAAAACTTAAATATGAGTGAAAATGTATGCTTACCTCACTTTTAGCCTTTGAATTCACATAAAAATAACAATGTAGGCTACATTTCTGAGTATAGCTTCAATGTAATTGTAGTATTCATTTTTTTAAGTCAAAAACTACAAACTAACAGAATGGACAATGATTTCTGGGACAAACAGTACATTTTGAAAATGTTAAGAAATAAATATAGTTTCCCGTGGTATACTTGAATGTTAAGAAATAGTTTAACATTGTTTATATAACAACTGAAGAATATTTAGAGTTTAATATCATTTGATGGCATATTGTCCTTGTGGAAGTTGGTTACTTTGCACTGGGGACATGGTAAAATAGAATGCATACAAAAAAATTGAAAGATTGAAGATTGATTAAAACAAGTAGATTGTATATGCATTATTGTTATTATGTAATAAAGACCTAAATCTAGCATTTGATAAGTTTTTTATAAATAATTGACACATTTTACAGAAAATAAGAGTACGTTTTTTACGGAACAGAACTGACCAAGTGATTTCTGCAACTAGGCGTATGCCTATAAAAAAGATTATGAAAACCATAGACAGGTTTCAACAATGACCGTGCACTTGCGTTTAAATACCAGGAGGTGCTGCCAATAGTCAAATGATTGTAGGCTGTGTCCTTGGAGCATATTTGTAAACATACATCATACATTTAAAATGTCGGTCATTAACTAGTTTTGGATTCCATAATAGCTCTGATAATAGGCCGAAACATGTTTTCATTTACTATTTTTGGCTGTGCCTTATAGGCATATTCATTGGAAATGGAAGCCCGCGATTGATTTCTTTGGAAACTATTGCACATTTGTATATATTTATGTTGTTATTCATCACTTTATCACTCGACTCTAAGAAAAGTGTAATGACTCAAAATTTAAAAACGTTTTAGGTAGACTGAAGTTGCGTTTTAAAGATGCGCAGCAATTGCGCAGTAAAACGTCCGCCAGATCTCAGCTAGCTGGTACTGCTGTCAGCTTGTCCAGCTTCAAATACAGTACCGTAGAAATAGGTAGCTCGCTTGCTAGCGCTACACAGTAAGGCGCTTTGTAGATTTGTATAGTATCTTTCATTTCATTGTCTTGTCTTTCCTAACGGTGGTCCGACTGAGAAGTACACTAGACAACACAGTATTGTTTTCTCTGATCGCATCAGAGGGAAAAGGAATGCAAAAGGAATAAGCTTGCAGCTAACGTTTGTTAGCTAGCTAATGCAATTTGGCGAAGTACCTTGCCAACGCAATGGTAAGTAGTGTAGCTTGCTGCTACTAGTTGTTGTTAAATCTGTTTTTTTACTGTCCAAAACCAGAACATTTATTAATTTGCCTTTCTGTGAAAGTTGTGTCATGTTGTTTAATTTTGATCTGCGGGCCTTAATGTAAGCGATATTTTGTTCGGCGCTCCCGTAACCTGACCCATGTTGAGATTGTCACCCCTGCCTACACATTTAGCACAACAACGTCTAGGGTACAGTGTGTACGTCTAAAACATGTCTAAAATATAGCTGTTAACCCCAATGATATCGAACCATGCACTCGTTTTTCAACAAATCTTTACTATAATGACTTGAAATCGATGAGGTGATGTCACAGCGATCAAAGTCAATTCGACTATCTATCTACCTGTGGGCTGTTGCATATATATATATATTAGTCTTACAATACATTTAAACCCGTATTCGTCATCTTTATTTAAATACATTTAACATTTGTGAAGAAGGAAAATGTAATGTTATCGGGACTTGTTTAATTACTCATATTTCAAGCTTTTTATCATTATATTAAAGGCTGTTGCCAGGTTAGATGTATCATTAGGTTACATTCATTATTAATATTATTACAATTATTAGAATATGCATTTATTTATGCATGTAACCAATGTAATATGATGTCGTGCACTAACAAGGGCTAATATGGGAAGGATATAATTATACACATGTTGTGTTGTTTAATTAATATGTAATAACTTGCATTATAATGTTCTATTTAAAGTTTAGTATTAATGTATTTGTGAGTTCGTAGCCAGTTTGTCTTTACACAATTGTCAATTGTCCCATCTTGACTGACATTTTTAGTAAGCCATAGGTAAAGCTCGTTCTGATACTCATTGTTCAATTTCTATGCTTCTCTAACACCTTCAATTGGTGTTATATTTCATACCTATAGTGGGGTGATACTTGTTATTATATTGCTTTCTCTATAGTTGTCCAACTTGTCCACCAATTATGATACTATCTAAACAGCATACAATTGGACTCAACTCGACTAATGCTCTGTTTATGCCCACTGCATGTGCTAATAAAACACACAAGATAATTTGTATAATAACACTTTTGGTGAATCCATATTTTTCTATCTTGAAAAAGAATAATGTTAGCAGATCATCAAGTTGAGCTTGATTGTACAAAACATAGTCCACATTGATGTTAGCTGTGGTTTCTTTGTTAGATAGTGCCATGATACTGTACTTAATATACAGTAAGTTACAAAAAGGTATACAACTACTTTGTATTGCAATCTCTGTCAATTTAAAGTTTTACATTTCAGCAAGACAAGCCCTTTGCATAGTGCTCTGCCTTTCTTCCAGAGGTGATTCTATATTAAGTTAGAATATAGAAACATTTGGCCAGATCTGTGTCATGTCTTGAACTTGAAAATATAATTATTTTCCATGAGCAGTGGCAATACTGTAAAAAAGCATTTGCATGTAAGCACAACTATAACTGCATACTGTGCATTGATAGATAAACTCTGTTTTCTCCTGCTTAGAGGATAAGTACTGTAGACTGCATGTAATTGCTCGCTGTGTGTTCTCTGTAGGCCTACATATGTTTTCAAGATGATGTAGGGCAGTTCTGCCTGTAAAGACCAAGATGAGTGAAATCCAGGCCATGGTAGAGTTCTCCATAGAGCTCCACAAATTCTACAATGTGGACCTGTTCCAAAGAGGGCAAGTATTAGCTAGTAGCTTATATTTTTTCTATTTTATTCTTGTTGTTTAATGAGAGGTAGACATTGCAGGGCAAAAACTACAGCGCGTATTGGTGGTCAAGCTGAATAACTAAGCAAACTGGCCCTGTCTGCCTATATGATGACAATTGAGTGTGCATGATAATAATGGTGTAATTAGCCTCTGATACAATGTTAATGGTAATAGTGGTCATTTAGGACATACTAATGTACAGCAGCACTATTAATTGTCAGTGAATGCTGCCCATTCATATCTCATGTAGTAGAATTGAGTCATTTGCGATAATAAGGTGTGTAACTTTGAAAGAAAAAAATCTATAAATCTTTATTTATTAAGTTAATACCTGTGCCATCTTTAAAAAAACATATAATCATCATTAGGCAGAGATATAAGATGTTGGTACCGGATGTACTGGTTTCCTTTTGTAATCTGATTAGTAATTAGCAGTCATGTGTATATCTGTTTAAAGATTAGCCAAACTCAACTCCAACTCTTGCATCTTATGTTGTACTTTAGACAATGACCAGCGGATGTAAGAATAAATCTTGGTCCAGAAGATGTCTACAGCGGAACCCTGGAAAAATTCCAAAACATTTGCTCTTACACTCAATGGCTAAATTTCCATCAGACAATGTAGTGTATGGGACTCAAAATTGATAGCTGTCAGATGATATCAAATTTGCAATATTTGATACCTAAGATTAGTTACAATAGGCATAATTATTGCTAGAGAAGCTGACAGTCCACACACTCTAAACTAGACTACATGGTGCAAAAAATGAATTGCTACACCACACTTAATTTGAGAACAGTTTAATTCCTAGTGTAATGATTTGTTGTGGTCTATGATATGCAAAAGTAATATTATTAAAACGTTTTAACACACAACGTGTAAATTGGAAACAAGCCATGTCAGGAAAAAGGTGTGGTTGGTTGAGTTTGTTTGCTCAACAATGTGTTTAACCAAGCTATACACCTTGGAAGGGAAGGCTTGTAGGACATGTGACTCTCATAGTCTCATAGTTTTAAAGTCACAGCTCTAGTCCTTGACAGCATCATGCTACTTCTCCATAACATAATTGGCAACTCATTTTCTTAAGAACTCAAGGTTAGAATGACATTTTACAGGAGCTTTTAGCTAGCCTGCACTCTAACGTCCAAGATGCTGATGTGAGTGTTCAGTTGTCATTCTAATTGGTGTCATTAGTCCTAATTGTGATATTGTGCCTGTGTTATCAGATTCTACCAGATCCGCTCCAGTATAAAAGTGCCACCCCGGGTCCCTCATAAGGTTGAAGCCAGTCTCCTTTACCCAGCAGGTTAGTTGGTGAGCATTAGTTGATGTAGCCTAGCTCATATACTCGAATACCCTTGTGAAGGCAGTGATCTTGGTTAGTTGGTATAATAGTAGTAGTAGTCACATGAAATGACTCTAAAAGTGGTTCACTGTGTGCAAAAATAATAACAACTCCTTGGGTTCTTGGCTGCACTAAAGCAGGTGCAATGAACAGCACTTTGCCTGTCAGCAAGCAGTCCTGGGTTTGAATCAGACCGAGAGATTATCAGAATCCTGGCCTGATATAGGCCTACTGTCATTCGCTCTATCCAAATCAACAGTAAGTACATCCAGGACAGTTGCAACATTGTGCAAAACATTCAGTGGGATGATCCAATGCAGTGCCAAATTTCACATGCATCGCTCAAAATGTCCCGTGAGCTGCCATAGGCGCTCATGGCAGAAGAGAGGAAGCTCTTGCGCTTGGCTCAATCATAACATTAAAAGGATATTCATTAATACATTTGAGTTAAGTGAACTATTGTTTGTGCTCAGATCTTATGACAATAGCACAGGAAGTAAAGGCAGTTTGATAAGTGTGATTTGACAGACTGGCTTTGTTGGCATGGCCCCTAGTTACCCCACAGCCCACCGTTTGTTCTCTGCGTTTCTCAGAGGCCCGGGGCATGTGAGGGAACTCCACCACTCCCAAGAGATTGGCGCGCAAGTCCGCGCTGCACAGCAAGCGGCAGTCACAGTGGGCTCAAGGAAGCTGTTGACAGCAGTGCAGTGTGAGCCTGTATTCTGTATTGTGGCAGACCTTGGCGTCTAGGCCTAGACTCCCACAGCTGGTCGTGTCTCAGCACTGTTTTGAGTCAGATGCATATGCTGTGCTAAATATAGCCCTCAATGCCTGCCTCAGCCAGGGCGCTGTTGTTTCAATAACCAGCCGAGACCTCCCGAAATGCCTCCATCGTGTGTTAAATAAAGCTCCAAGCCGCTAGAGGGCCTGGTCATCGTCCACCTGCTGCCAAAGGCCGCACAGCGCCTCATGCATCTTCTATTTTCTTGTTCAGGCTCCGACCTGGCGTTCCCTGCCTCCGTCCAGGACGACGTGATCTGCAGCAAAACCTTCCAGATCCTGTACAAGAACGAGGAGGTGGCGGTGAACGACGTCCTCATCTTCAAAGTGATGATGCTGCTGGATGCCAAGAGGGTGAGCTTCCAGTCCACTCTGCCCCCCCCCCATGGTTTTACACTTGTCGTTTGCGTCACTCTGACCTCTCCGTTGCTCTTTTGCGCCACTTGCAGGTGGAGGAGTCCCTGGACGACATGGGTTTCCAGCTCCTCCTGGATTTGTACTTCACAGACGGCGACTACACGTACGTGTTGACAGCGACATGCTGAATAATAATGTGACCGTTCATTGGTTCAGACAGTGTTTTCAAACCTCCTATATTTGGGAATGGTATTCCATACCGTATGCATGCATAGTACCTGAGCATAACTGTATCTGTGATACAAGATTGGACATGTAGAAAGACAAGACCCACGTTTGGTCTACCGCTGCCTCTTGTGGCCACGCCATGTACGTTCTGTGATGATGCAACCCTTCCCGCTCCCATGTTTGTTTGTGTGTTTGTGTTGCTAGGCCAGATGACCCAGGCACTCTCCAGAGCATCAGCAGCCGCACGCTTCGTTTGCACTTTAGCCTCCAGCGAGGCATCCACCAGCATGTCAACGTCATGTTTGACTACTTCCACTTGTCCGTCATTTCTGTAGCCATCCACGCCTCCCTGGTGGCTCTGCACCAGCCACTCATCAGGTCAGTCACCGTCTGTCTGAAGTCCTCTGTCGCTGCGTGAATGAAAATGTTGCCGGCCTATCGCACGCACCACACACACGTTTCTTCGTCTTTGGTTCCTGTTTTTCTGCTATTTCCTGTTTTTAACATTTAAATATATCTTTTTTTATTCTCGAAGATCTGCAGATCCAGTAAAATGGTTGCATTTCTTATGGGTTATTTATTAATAGGAATATCAGTTTGCTGTAAATGTGCAAGTGTAGCAGCTGCGACAGGTCAAGTGGTTTTAGTGTTTCCAGTGTTTCTCAAATGTGGGTATGCGTACACCTAGGGGTACTTAGGGTTGCGTGACCATTTTGTCATGAGTAATGGTAGCCTTTGTTTTATTTTGCACTTCTATTGAGGCTTTACAATCAACAATATATTTCTGTATTTTTTCTCGTCTAGACTGTTCTATTGTGCACTATTTCTGTGAGTAGCATGTTTCTTCAGTGACATCATAGAAACCGCGGGGTTTGCTCCCGCTCCATTTACATGTTGCCTCCTGATAGGCAAAGCATCGTGCTATTGGTGTCATAAAAAGGCCCATGTTCACTGATTTCTATCATAGTCAAATTCCTGTCATGAATGTGATTTCCTGTAAGCCACTCTTACTTTGTCTATAGCTTCCCTCGGCCAGTGAAGTCTACATGGCTGAACCGCAATGCTCCCCCACAGAGCAAAGACTCGGTCATCCCAAACCTGGAGAGCGTTGTGTTTGGAACCAGCTACGTCAAGCAGGTGTCCCCAGATGTAAGCCAACCCTCTTTCTTAGGAGCCACGGCATGATGTTGAACAGCATTTAAGTTAGTGACCTGTATTACAACAGACATACGCTAAGTACTGTGTTTAGCAAGCAGTGTAAATACTACTTAACATCCACACCAACCGGTGGAACATGGGTAGATGTAGAGAGAAGTAAGCTTGTTGTCTTCTAACTGGGGTTGGATATGTTCATATTCCAGTTGATTTGTTTGGCTGTGACACGCTGAGGTTTCGGCAGGGCCGAGATGGTACACCGTTTGTACTGGAAGCCGTGTTAGGGCCGTTGACCACACTTGACACATACAGAGGAGGAGAAGCCATTAGAATGAACCACAATTGGACGTGGCCCAGACGAAATTGGCACTTCTAGCAGGCAGAGGAAGGTTAGGGCTGCCGCAGAAATGGAGGCATCTGAATATACCACATCCACTGATGCAGAGCTGTAGCCTCTCATTGCTCGCCGGTGCAGCACTAATGAGCAGTCCAGGATTTACAAGCCACTGGCCACAATTTGCACAGTCTGTACTGGACTGTACTAGGAAAGCATGGCATCAGTGCTATATGTTTAACGTCTATTTAATACCACACTAATTTCCCGTCAATACTATTTGTCTTTTTTTTAGTTCAAATATATGCTTCTCATAACAAGGTGCTCTCAGCCGTTATATACACAGACAAAAGTAAATTCTACAATTTTAAATCCAGCTTGGCGTGACTTTAATGTATGGTCATTCTTGCTAACTTCGAGCTCGAATCTAAACAGTATCGCTCTGCGGTCCTCCAGTGGGCGGCGCCTCACGTGCACCTCAAAGCGTAGTGCTATGGCTTTGTTGACTGGTGTTCGCCACTGTGTTTATGTTCCAATTGAAGTATCAGATCATTTTTTCAACACGCACAGAGAACGGTAAGATAGTGAAATGCGAGGAGATATTTGTTGAATTTGACAAAGTGTATTAGCTTACATGTATCTTGCAATAGCTGACTATACTTTGAATGTCTTCTCCTGTGATCTCTCAGGGCAGGACGTTCCTGGTGTCCGACCACTGTGTGCAACATGCCTTCAGCCTGCACCACTGCATATGTGCCAGCCTGTTACTAGCCTACCAAGGTCTCTTTGGCTACTTCACAACGGTTACCAAGGAGCTGCCATCGTCCCACCGCATGGAGCTAGGTAGACATCGCCGTAGCCTCTGGCTGGGGCTGCCGCCCAGACACGCCTTGTGTTCATGTTTCATGGAGATGTGCTTTCATATAGGGGCTTCACTCTTGTTACCATTGCTGCGAGATATGTATGTGTATTTAAACGGTATGTACAGCCCTCTGCACAGTAAACATGTTCTCATGTAATCAAAGTATAGATTGTGTATATTTTCTTTAGCTAATTTGGTTCGTAATTAAAATGTTGGTTTTATTTATTATTATTTATTTTTTAGTTGAATAATGTTCCATTTCACTACACGCTTTCGTCCATGAATATATTCTTACCACCTCAACACCCAACAACCCTCAGCTCATTAAAGCAGTCCTTATTCTTAAGAGTTAATAGCATGTTATAGGCTATAGCTGTTATGCCTACACCAGGTAATGTAGTTATTATTAATTAAGGTGGATCGGGGGTAAGCCTGTCGCAATAATTACTATATCGACCTATCGTTTATCGTGATTATAACAAAAAATAGTTATTGTGACAGGCTTAGTCGGGGGGATTACTAAACAATCAGCTCACCCTCCACGTAAGTAGACAAATATTCACTCATACCTTGGGAAGGTTAAACATGCCTATATGTGCAATCCTACTAGCCAAGCCCAGCATGCAAGTCCTATATGAGAGAGTTCTCAGAAGACCCTATCCTCGAAGCCAAAGGCACGTCTACATAGGTATGTCCTGACCCTCAAATCCAGCTGCTTCTCTTCCCCTTTTCTATTCTCTTCACCCTAGATTCCTTCATCTAGCTGCACGTTTTTTCCTCTGCGTCTGGTTACAATACACCACTTGCTTACACGCTGATCTGGTTTCTGTGTACACCTAACCTTCCTTCCTAGACCTGGGCCTTGATCTAACAACCTCATGTCTGACAGCTGTCTTCAGTCTAAATCTGATACCGGTGTCTGTTCCGGCCGCCTTGCAGGTTCTCCTGAAAGACTCAAGCATAACCGTGGAAACACTGTACATGTTAGACGTTGCTAAGCACTTTCTAATGTTCTTCTCTCCTCAGAAAAACTTGATGTGGAATGCCGTCTAAATGACCTTTGTGAACAAGTCAAGGTATTACTGGATTATCTTAATTCATTTATTTTATTTTATTACTGTAAAGTTGACCTTTAGTTGGTTTCTAGTTTAATAAGGAACTTCCACACATTTCTAAAGTTTCTAGGTCGGTGATGCATTCTTCTAATGCTGTTGTTAGAAGGGGATCTACCACTTGAACAAGGGATGGTCATTATTAACTGCTAATCTACAATGAGTATTGTAACCAATTAAATTCAGTTATAATGCATACTGCACGGTAATAAAAAAAAATAAAAAAAGATATAAATCATCTCGGAGGGGGGGCTGAGAGGCTGTTCTCCTTTGTGGATCCCAGTTACCAACAGACTAACCCCACACAGCACCTGTTGCTATATCTGAATAGACAAGCTGTCTATGCTGACGACTATAAATAGAACCATACACATGTAGGTACATGATACAAAGTAGCTGGTCTGGGTGTTAAGGTGTAGCAGCCCCAACAAAGTAGCAAGATAAAGTGCAGGAAAATGTTGCTTAGCAACAGTCAGTCCCCGACTTATTTGTGTTGGCAGTGCCAAATAAATGATTCAATTAACAAATGAGTGAAAATCTGTCTGAGATTGAGAAGACTGATTATCTTGGGCATTCGGACGCATATCGGGTACCTTAGAATGCACAGACATTCCATTCTAAATAGAACATTTTTATATTGTCATTCAGCATTTAATGATCAGTTACCATGCACCGGTTATCGTTCAGTGTTTCATCTAATAATTTCTTCATTCACAATGAGCATCCCTAACCTGAGCCTTCTGGTAGCTGACTTGGATCTTTTTCCTGTAGCATAAAGCAGAGTCCCCAGACGAGCTGGCCGAGCTGGTCAACATGAACCTGGCCCAGCTCTGCTCTCTGCTCATGGCACTGTGGGGCCAGTTCCTAGAGGTGGTGTCACTGCAGGAGAATGTGTCGGCCCTGTTGGCCATGGAGCACCATACCCTCAGAGTGAGCCATATCTATTCATCTAATAACTTTGATATCTGACAGGCTGCCAGTCTACCCTAGTGCTCAACAGTGTTGGGCAAGTTACTCAGGAATTGTAAAAGGTTACTAGTTACTTATTACTCCTTCAAAAAGTAATAATATAACTTTACCTATTTCTGGGTATTAAAAGTAGTTAGTTACATTACTAGTTACATTACTATATTACTTTCACAATCACTACCCTGCCTCGCTAGTTTGAAAAGTGACAACCTGTGTAACCAGATAATTTTAGAATAGGATCCTCTTTATTGTAACAGTAATTAGCCTTAGGAGTCAACAATCAGCCAAAGTGAAAGCATTGCAGCCTCTCACCACTAGTTACTGAAAGAAGCAATAACATTACACACTGGTGCTCATCAGGATGAATAGTACCACCATATTGACTTTCACAGGTGAGGCGCTTTGCAGAGGCTTTCTTCTGTCTTGAACACCCAAGACAAACTGCACTGGCATATCAGGAACTACAGTGAGTTTTGAAGGCACATTCTTGAAATGGCGTGTCCCGCATATACTAGCATATACTTGTCTGTGCTTTGGCAACCACACTTAAGATTGTTGTTTTGATAAGTCTTTTCCCTCCTCTCCACAGCGCTCACAGCCACCAGCAGATGACTAACGCTATTAAAAGCTCCAGCTACTTCCTGTGTTTGCCTCCACTTCCAGTAGAATGTGCCGACTTGGACGGTGATGTCAGCACCCTGCCAATCATTTTTGAAGATAGATACCTAGATTCCATAACTGAAGGTGAGTAACACAATATCAGGGGTCTACAGCTTTGCTACCTCTGCAAAAGGCGAAACATGGAAAGCAGTAGAAACTAATAATAAACCCTTGTTTTTCCAGATCGCGATGGACCGTGGCTTGGCACGCACAATACGAGGGCTGGCTCCGTGTCCAAGACAGACAAGCCCAACTGGAAGGACTGCACCACCGCAGCAAGCTTTCCCAGTCCGGCGCCGGACTGCGGCTACACCTCCATGGACACCGCCTGGCCAGAGTACTGCGATCCCCCACCCAAATCCAAGGGCAAGTCTGTGAAGCTGAAGAAGGCCGCTAAGACTGACAACTCCAACTCCAAGAAGCTAGTCAGACAGGGCTCTAAGGACTCTGTAGTTCTGGTGGGATACAAGCACCTCAAGGCTCCCTGTGGAGACGCTAATGCCAAGTGCAAGGACGGGGGCGAGCAGCCCGCGAACCAGGAAGAGGAACAGGAAGTCTCGCGGGCAACCTCGAACACTACCCTAAGGACTAGTGCCAATTACGTGGCCCCTCATGGCGGACACGGTGCTATTGACACGCCCACGGATGACACTGTAACTACTGCTGCTAGTCCAAAACGTTCCTACCAAGTCGCTGTGAGCTCGGACACACAGAGTATTCCTCAGGCAGGTACTGGGGCTGAAGCTATATGCAACCATCCCGTGCCCAAAGACAAGCAAATGGACCACTGTAGTCAAATGCTGCCTCCAAGGCCCATTGGCCTCAGGCATATAGAGGTCCAACCAAGTGACAAGAACCCGTATCAGGGGGACAAAGTGACGATCCTCATGACCGGTCGGGCCGACCCCTGCCACTCTAAGAAGTCTGCGGCAGACTGTGTGTTCGTCAGTGCCGGCGACGAGGCGTCGCAGCCGAGCCGACCAAGCCCGGTGTCGCTGCAGGTGAAGGGTGATTGCATCCGGCTGCCGGACGTGGGGGTCCCCAGTGCCTCTTCTCGCCTTTCAGACTCGGGCATCGAGAGCGAGCCCAGCTCCTTGGCCGCACAGCTGGCTCCGGCTCCAGGGCCCCAGGGGTGCGCCGGACCGGGGCCTCCCGAGTCGGAGGGGAGCTCCGCGCAGCCAGAGAGGCCCCTTCTGAGCCCGGCCTTGTGGCCTGCCCAGCACATCTCTCTGCAGAAGGCCCCCGGGCTGACGGACTGCAGCTGCCTGGAGAGCACCAGTGCAATCAGCGGAGTGCAATCTTCCCTGACCTCCATCAACTCCCTGCCGTCGGACGATGACGACGACGAGGAGGAGGTTGTGGCGGAGGGCTCGTCTAGAGGCCCCGGCCGAGGCAGAAAGTCCAGCGTGGTGGTGCAGGGGCAGAGCTTGGTGTTCTCCGGGGACGTAGCCGCCGAAGCCGACCTAGTTTCTCGCACCCGGCACCCAGTGGTCGGCGACACGGACGCCGTCGCGGGCGATCGCCGGCCCCGCGGGCCCTCCTTTGAGGCGGCGACCGGCGAGCCCAGTTTGCCGGGCACCTCTGGACTGGATGAGTCTCCGGGAGGCGGGCTGGAGCCCCAGAGCGACCCCGCCACCACCTGCCCGTCCAGCAGTAACTCCACCAGCGGCACAGACCTGGTGAAGCGCGGCATGGTGGAAAACTACTTCGGCTCGCGCTCCAGCACAGACGTGTCCGAGATCAGCCCTGTGGAAACCTCCGCCGCCGCTCTGGGAGTCCAGGCGACGTCACAGGAGGCCGACGAGGAGGAAGAGGAGCACGAGATGATAGAGAACGGCTACTATGAGGAAGGAGACGGCTACACCTTCGTGAACGGCGTTGATGATGAGGAGGGGGGCAAGGGGGGAGAAGCAGCCCGTCTGGAGAGCAGGGCTCTGTTTGAGCAGCTTGGCCCCGGCTGCTTCCAAGAACCAAAGGGTTTACCGGGAGCCCCCGCCTGCTCCGGTCTAGGCCCCAACAGACTTGGCTGCAGCCAGGGCAGGCCTCTGCGGCCTCCCGTTTCATTTTCTCCCAGCATGCCCTGGTACGAGAGCGCTCCCACGCCGCAGATGAAGGCGTGAGTAACGATACTACGCTTGAGCTTCTGTGGTTTGTTTGTTTCTTCTTTTCTTTATAGCCGAGATCGTAATCAGACCAACTGTGCTGTGAATGTCTGACGTCTCAGCATATTTTCCACTGTGTTTTTGCAATAGTGGTTTTCACTGTCATGGCATGAGGGAGTGTAAAATCTGAAATGATTTAATTATAAACTAAATATATATTTTACTGTATTATTTGATCAGGTGAAACACCTGCTTGTTGGGGGTTGACTGTCAAACATTTACTTTCGTGCACTTTCCATTCTAATGAACAGATTTGTTTGCTAACGGCCTTGTTGTCGTTCAGGTTCATCAAGGCTAAAGAGGAGATGAAGCAGCTGAAGCTGCCTGGCTTCCTGTACAGCGAGGTGCCTCAGCTGGCTTCCACCGTGCCCTACTTCAGCGTGGAGGAGGACGAGAGCTCTGAGGAGGGAATACATCTCATAGTGTGTGTCCACGGTCTGGATGGTAAGTGGCTTTTTAACAAAGGAAGTGAAACCCTGCGGGTCTTTGTTTTAACGCGTGTAGGGCAACGATCTGTCTCCTGTCTGTCACCGCAGGCAACAGTGCAGATCTGAGGCTAGTAAAGACTTACCTTGAACTAGGACTCCCTGGAGCTCGCATAGACTTTCTTATGTCAGAAAGGAACCAGGTAATTTAAAGTAGGCCCAAAGCACCACCTTCTGTAGTGTTAGGACGTTAACCAGTTGAACCAATTGTTGTTTTTGTTTCACTGTTTACAGAATGACACGTTTGCTGACTTTGACTCAATGACGGACCGACTGTTGGACGAAGTCATTCAGTACATCCAATTATACAATCTCACGGTGTCAAAGATCAGGTAAATATATTTTCATTACGGTAGCACGGGAGGATCATCTCCTCATACAGTCCTTACGTTGCCCTCTAGTGAACACTTAGTGGAACACTTTGTTTGAATTCATTTTCAGCTTTGTTGGTCACTCACTGGGGAACCTGATAGTCCGTTCGGTGCTGACCAGACCCAGGTTTAAATGTTACCTGAGCAGACTGCACACCTTCCTGTCCCTCTCCGGCCCTCACCTAGGCACTCTGTACAACAGCTCTGCTCTGGTCAACACCGGTGAGTGAGCCTGACTCTTCTGCCGCTGCTTGCTTAGGGAGCCTACAGCTGATATGGGACAAATATTATTTTAAATGAAACCAAGCTGGGTGTGTTTGAAAATGCCTGCCCACTAACTTATACTTATATTATAAAATATAACATGTACTGGCATTGACAACTGGTATCTTCCTTTTCTGATTGTATTTATTTGTTTCATCACACTCAGGGCACAGAGGGCAACTAGTCTGATTAGGAACTCCTTTAAGTAAGGGTGCAGTAGTTGGTATGTTTAATAATGGTATGTGTCATGATGTTTTCATCGCTGTAGAGGTGCTGTGCTACGGCCATGGGGTAAAGGGGTGCCAGACCACCAGCGCTGCACCCAGTATTATTTTAAATTGTAATGGTTTGCTTTTGTAGTGGGGATGTGGGGGGGTAAAACCCACCTATCACTGTTGTCCTTGTCTTTTCCGCACAGGCCTGTGGTTCATGCAGAAGTGGAAGAAGTCAGGCTCTCTCCTGCAGCTGACCTGCCGAGACCACTCTGATCCTCGCCAGACGTTCCTCTATAAGCTAAGCAAGAAGTCTGGTGGGCGTTGCATTGTGACGGGATCACACGTGCTTTAATTGGACACGCATTGGACACGGGGTGTTCATTTTGTTTGCTCTTCTGTTTTCAAGGGCTCCAGTATTTCAAGAATGTTGTCCTGGTCGGCTCACTCCAAGACCGCTATGTCCCCTATCATTCTGCACGTATAGAGATGTGCAAAACGGCATTGAAGGACAAGCAGTCGGGTGAGTCAGGGAAAGGGCTCAACTGGGTTTCATCATATTAATAATCAAACCCAAAACAAAACAACAGAGCTTTGTATGCTAGAGGGTTTCAAGCTTAAACTGCTTTTAGAAGAGGTCTTTGTCGGCTCTTTTTTAATAATGGTTTTATTTATGTATTTAAAGTTGTATTGTTTTATTGTCTGTGGAAATGAATTAAATACATAAGTATTACATTGAATTATTTAGGACATTATGGGCTGGTCACATTAATAGGCCACTCTATATACAATGTGCAGTTTATTAACACAGTGCCATACAAATCACAAGTTTTGAGGGAGCGTATCACAGGTTTTGAGGGAGCGTACCAGATAAGAAACGCCTCCTGTAAACAGAGGAGAGTATGGCACACGCTCTGATGTCAAACAAAGGCGATAACAATGCACACGTTGACTTTACAGGATAACAATTATGTTTTCCCTGTCTACATGTCAACACTGAAAACCGTTTCTGAATGTATTCACCCTGGAAGGAGTTTTGCAAAAGGTCAATTTTCAGTCATCTTAAACTCACTTTGCGTGCGGATGACAATATGTGATAGGCATCAGGGTGGCCAGTCCAGGGCACACATGTGCAATAACAATGCTATTTAATCAGCATCTTTTAAATAGATGACTTGCATGTTTTACTGCAAAAAGAGGTTGGAGCAAGAACAAGTGTTTGTGTTGCTTTTTTTTGTCAACCAATTGATGCAGTCAGTGTGTGTGTGTCTAAGTGGTATACAGTATTATAGTCTCCATTTATTTAGGCTTTTCACAAGCAAAACCCTACTCCAACTTCTGTTCTACTGTACTCTTCAGGTCCTGTGTATGCTGAAATGATTGAGAACCTGCTGTTGCCTGTACTTCAGAACAAAGACTGTAATCTTGTGCGCTATGATGTCATTCATGCCCTGCCCAATACGGCCAACTCCCTCATTGGCCGAGCTGCCCACATAGCCGTTCTAGATTCTGAGATCTTCCTGGAGAAGTTTTTCCTAGTTGTAGGCCTCAAGTTCTTTCAGTAGATGGGCATCGTATACTGTATGAACCAACACATGGCTCTATAAGGGGAACGTGGAGCCATTACCTCACTCTATCAAACTGAAATCTGGTTACAACATCTGGTTTTTATATGCAGACTTCCTTGAAGGAGACACGAGAACAAAAGTATTTCTAATGTGTATGTGGCAATTTGCTTTCATCAGTGTAATACTTTTAATTGGTGGATATATCATTTTGCCATATAAATATATTTTTTACTGCCATTCATTTAAAAAATTAGTTTTTTGTAATTTTCATGTCAGAATTAATTTCATTGTGTTATAATTTCAGTGTTATTTATGTTATTTTTTTGTGTTTTTTATTTTATCTGTTTCGTTCATTATATTTGTTATAATTTACTGGAAATGTAGCTGCTAAATATCTCTGATGTTTTGGTGAGCTGGCCCAAGTCAAGTCTGCACATATTATACTCTACATTGAAAATGTTTTTTCCACAAATATTATAGACATTCATTTGCACCACAATTACACTTTACAAGCTTTTGTACTGGGAATTGTTATTTGTACAATTTTACTTGTATTAAACATTTTCTCATAGTTTTTAAAGGCAGAGGTTGCAAATGCAATATGATAATGCTCAGAATGTGCATCCTTTGCTTTGCTGTTGCAGCATTCTGCACATTTACCCAACCTGGTGTTGGGAGATTATGCTCTGTCTGAATCATGGAACATTTAATACAAGGGTTTTAAGCAATGGTTAGTTCCTGAAAAGCACATGTTGGTTTTAAGAATGTTGAAAGTATTTGGTATAGTTTTGGGATTATTATTTATAATGTTAAAACTTGAACAGTACTGCTTTGAATTTAAAACAAATATATTATTTCTTGCTCAACTGTTTATACATAATCCCATTCTTAACATTAAAATATGCATATTATTAAATGGGCAGTCTGATTTCCTTTCAAACTGTTGAATGTCTTTTTTTTTTTGTATTCAGAGAAATGACCCCCACTCATATCCATTCTCAACCGTTTTTAGAAGGATTAAATAAAGTCAAAGGACTTAATTAAACAAACAGGCTGTTAGAATAGTGGGGTAGAGTGGCAGGGTTAAAGTACAGGACAACCAGTATGGGTTGTAAAATGTTTTTCACGTTCACGAAGTGATGGAGGTATAAAAGAACGCAAGAAATCCACTGTGAATAAATATAAAATAATACAATTGTTATAGGGCTATCGATTTGCCATATAGATCAAATATATATGGTATTTTATTGTAAGGGATTGTAGATGACCTCATATGCTATAATTGTTAAGTGTTAAATGCACTTCATACATTCAATTCAAAACATAAATAATTTTTTATTGACTATGTATGGCTTCGACTTGGGCTGGAGGCTACACAATTTCCCTCCCTATTGTAATAGTTGGTATGGTCCTGCTATTTCATGCTTAAGCAATCAAACATGTTACATTTAAATGTTTAAACACTGCAAAATATAAGTGCAATTGGTCCTATAATTGTAATGTATTTATTGCTCTGGACTGGACAAGAGGACAAAATATGTAGCCATACACACCTCTGCATATTCCAATTGGTATGGTCCGTCCAGTCTCTTGAGCTTCAGCTCTAGTATCTTGGTGGCGTGCGGTGTGTACTAGTGCAGATCAGCCTTTAAGTTTTCAACAGACGAACTGATTGTGGGTTTTATGATGGTGTGAAAATATTTAGGTAATCTGCGTGCCACTGTTTATTACCTAGTTGAGTTTTCCTGTACCGGTAGACTACTACTTTAATGGTGAGTACTCGTATGATCTATTTTGATTTCGACCGATGCACTTGTTACACATGCTTTTCGACAATCGACACTAGAACACGCTGACTGGCAAAGTTTTTATCTTTGGGCTTGGTACAGTCATAAATTCATAAATTCGGATTGATATAACTACAAACTACTACTACTTACTATTTAATTTTTTTAAATCAGTTTGATGTGCCTGGCCATATAGTACGCTATAGGATGCTGGAGTAGACCAAAATGTTAGTTATCTTAATGGTGAGTAAATCTACCATTAAAGTGTAATAATGGGTAGTGAAAATATTGTTTGATTTAATTCCTGTAAATACATGTCCAATTAATTCCACAAAAAAAAATCAGACATATGAAATAGGTGCTCTGAACCTCTGAATCGACCTGCTGCAGAGGGATGGGGATGTTTGTATGGTGGTCCAGAGTAGGCTTTGTTATCATATAGTTAAATGGGTTATTATATACATAGTATTATGTGGACACTGGAACATTTAGGAGACACAACCTTGTTTCACCAAAGAGCAAGGTGTGTGCTGAGATTGTGAGTGTTTTACGTGTCAATTTAGATCAATAAAGGGGATTATAACAGTAGGGGCATTAAGGCATGCAGATGGTTTCTCTCATGTGATCCCACCAGGTTAACCTCATAAGGAGGATGCCTGAGCACACAGGCCACATGAGACCAAGCTTTTTCTGTGGCGATAGGTGAACTTAAATCTAAAGTATTGTAGCTTTGGTAGCCGCGGATAATGATATCTGAATAATGTCTAGTGGTTGCACTGTAAGGTAGTTAGGAGAAATGTGTTGTTTTTACTTCTTAATCAGCATCAGGTTTATTTCCCCTTTCAATTATAGTACAGGGCGCATACCTAAGGATTATCACATTGCTTTTAAACTCATGTCTGAGGCTATATTTGTTTTGGACATTTTCCAGAGCAATTTAACAAAAGAAAAGCAGGGTGTTGCATGCAAGTTCTGTCCTCATTCAAAATTCATCCCAGATATTGTATATAGTGATTTGTTATGTCTCTAGTTTGCAAATAGTGCATTCTAATTGTGTAAGAGTCATTGATGTCAAGTAACTCAGCTTGTGGAGCTTGTTTTGCTTCTGGCTATGCCCTTCTCATAAATAATTTGGCATTTGGTAGCGACATTAGGTTACTTCAAGTACAGCTGGCTATTAAAAATAGGTTACAAAGCATACAGGCAGCTCCTCCCAGCAATGTTCCTGTCCAAACATGCAATATGCAGGTCACAACATATAGCATTTCTTTTCTTCCATATAAGAAAATGTCATCCCTCATGACTCACGACAACATAAGAGATGCTGAGGAAATGTTAACAAATATGAAACTA
Organism: Forbesichthys papilliferus; assembly: GCA_025399855.1. Lineage (NCBI taxonomy): Eukaryota > Metazoa > Chordata > Actinopteri > Percopsiformes > Amblyopsidae > Forbesichthys > Forbesichthys papilliferus. Next base: position 35,535 of record JAODOY010000564.1, on the reverse strand, counting down.
CAAATCTGTACCTGCCTCGTTTATTTAGGCTAAGTAACCGAACAATAAGTTATATCTATAGGCTATTTGTATTTCTAATTGCCATCTCTGTCGCCACACGTTCTCAGCCCACTGGTATCATGTGTGGCATATAGTTGAGAAAATATTTCTACTTTACAAAGTAACTTTAAAATATGTAGGCTAACGCGGAAGCAGAAATATAACAGTTATTACATTACACTACATATTTGGCTTTGCATCAATTTTGTTAAGTAAATTATTGCCTGGGGACATCATGAAGTTGTAGTACAATTACCATGACTGTCATGTTATTTAAAATACTGGATTTTCTGGTTTAAAAATGTCTGTTTGCATTGATAGACAGGTGTGAGGGATGATCTGTTTGAACATGTTCATGAAGCTCACTTTGCAAGTTATTGGTTGTGTTGAGCCCTTGTGTGCGTGAGTGTTCACCTATGGAGAATCCTTAACTTTTCTTTGAACATTGTTTAAAAACGTCTTTCCCACTGAAAAGAGGTTTCATAAGGTAATATTATAATATTGTGGTTCATGGCCTTTGTTTTATGCAGAAATTGGGCTAGTCTTTCTCGCGATTGTGTAAACTATTGCATTACCTTTTAACATTGCCTGTTCTAGAGAATTGCATTCATGTACATTAAATCAACTTGTTTCACTTTGATTAATGTGAGGAATTCATAACATCACTTCAGATTAACATTGACCATATTAAGAAGAAAACATAATCAGATTAGAAAAATCTTTGTATCTTTCTAATATGTCCTTGAGTCACTATTGTGCATTTTATCCTAAACAATGTATTTAACCTTTTTATAAAAAAAACTTAAAATGAGAGATCATCCATTCATTTAAAATAGGCTATACTTTTTTTCCCATAAATCTGTAATGTTTTGGCCTTTAATTAGATACACTATGATAACTCTACATTTAAATTTGACAAACCACATTTTTGATTAATTAAATGCAATATTCTGCATATTTGGAATCTTGTTGGTATTAAAGAATTACAGCATTGTTGTTGTATTGTGTATGTTTTGCCTTTTTCACAGTCTGGAGCAGGATTTCTAAGGAATCAGAATGTACGCACTGCAGTCAGTAATCTGATTAATTAAATCTGAGACGTTAATCGGATGAGGAACGTTGGAGTACCAGTTGGCGCTTCAGGTCAATACAGTGGGCAAACTTCAGGTGGGTCTTTGATATAGCAACACATGCTGCTGTGTCTGTAATAAGATTACATTACATTACATTATAATCTTAATTGCTGTAGAGCCCACCAGCTGAATAGATTGTGATTTATTCATTATGTATTTGTTGTGGTTTTTAAATGGATGTTTTTTGCACAGGATGATATTGAAATGTATAAACCATACAGTACTCTTGTATTAATTTCAAAATGACATTGACATTTATTATTTTGGACTGCAAGTAACTCAACTTGTGTAGGATGAACTATATGTGACATTAATCCTGCATACTGGATAATACCAGTAAGGCTCTCTCCATTGTGATTATTTATGTATGGGAGACGGATTTACATTCATATTTATGTGGACGTTTATTGCATGCCAACACAATTTTTATATTACAAAAACATGATACCTCTGTATGAACAAACAATGTATAGCTAAATGTCTAAAAGTCAGTTTAATAGTTTAGTGTTTGAACTAGAGGTTTAACTGATATCATCTATTCCAAATTAAAACCTTATTGGAGTGAGTGTTTTTCTTTCTTTACCTGGTTTGATCTCATCTGTCTTTAGAGATCAAATATGGATGAAACACTGCCCCTGAAAACATAAATACGCAGAGGAGGGGAAGGGTTCAGGACAAGAGGATATTGAAGTTTTACCCAAGAGAGAAAACGCCCGGCCTTGGAGACAGAGCCCAGACAACATGTCTGCCATAGCGAAGCAGGAGAGAACAATTTGTGTTCTCCTCCCCAACAAAGAACAGCTGGACATCACTGTAGGGGTGGGTATTGGATATGACCCCAGGGGTTCTATGGGCTTTGTTTTTAGTTAACATGTTTTTATAGTGATTTATTTTTAATTGCTTTAAGTGTGTGGAAAAACAGTAAATTAAGTAGAAATGTACATTTGAAAAGGTTTGCTTAAAGTCAGACTTGACCGTTTTTAAAAATACAAATAAACCTAATTTGTAAATATCCCATATGCCTTTTACTTAGTAGCAGCATACAATGAGTCATAGTTTTTATTATTAAATATTTATTTTCGCTTTCGTTTTAATCATGGAAACAATGTCGCTGATGTAGTAGTGCTGGATAACCACAATGTTTTAGGTTGTTGTTGTTAGGTAGTGAGAGGCAAGCGTTTCATAGTCCAGTTAGGTAATGATGATGAGTGTGTAAATGGTCTCAGGGAATACATTTGACCTTCGTTTTTTTTTTGTTTTTTTTTGTGCTAATTTGCTCTATATGAAAATTCTACTGCTAGATGTCACGATAAGCGCACCATAATCTATAACCAAAACCCTTGGATACTATCAACCACTTCATCCTCCTCACAAGGCTTCAGTACTCCCTCAACACCTCTGGCCCTGCCTTCTCCTGGTTCCACCTCATATCTCTGACAGACATCAATATAGCTCTATTAACAACTGCATATCCTCCATGTCCCCACTCCCAGTCGCCCACGGTGTTCCCCAGGGCTCAGTGCTAGGTTCCCTCCTCTTCATCATACTGTATGCATCCTCCCTCTTGGCCACATCCTCTGTCGACATGGCCTCCGTTTGCACTGCTTTGCTAATGACACACAACTCTACCTCTCCTCTAAAACCATCACCTCAACCACCCTCAACGATATAATTTAAATATCAGATATCATCTCGCTGTCATTTGCTGCTGCAGATTAAAATCCATCCACCATGCCATCATAACCTCCAGACTGGACTACTGCAACAGCATCCTCTAGGGTTCTCCTAACAAGATCCTCAATAAACGTCATTATGTCCGGAGCTCTGCTGCCCGCATGCTCACCTCCACCACATCATTCCTGTCCTTTTTCAACCTCACTGGCTCCAGTAGGATTCAATTCACAACGCTACTCACGACCTTCAAAGTCATCAACAGCCTAGTCTCAGCCCCTTCCGTTCGTTAGCACTACGTCACACAGGCATCTGTGCTGAACGTCTCGTAAGCTCGACTCGGGACTCTCGGACGTTCGGGAAGTAATACTGTCGATTTACATTGGCTGTGAGCATCACAAATAAGTATATGTAATTTCCGGTGCTACGCTAGTGCACTGCTTTATTTACTAATTGAAATGATTGCATTTTAAGCAGTATCCATAGGCTACTCGTTTTACAGATTTACAAGACCTGTGAACACCCAGTCCTGCTGTTTAGTTTTCCAACAAATTCCACATTGCAAGTTTTACTTCGGACTTGGTCGTTAAGTTACATAATTGGTTGTTCTGCGTGTCAATCAAAGTACCTCGCATGTCAAGGAGGCGGGTACTACTGACGCAGTTAGCCAGCGCTGTGTCCCAGACTACGTATGTAAAGGCTGGCTCTGTGAGACTATCAACAGCCTAGCTCCTCCGTAGCTCTCCGTCCTCCTCACCACACTCCTACCCGTTGCCTCAGGTCCGCAGGTACAACCACAATTGAAGACCATCAGGACCAAGGTCCGGACCTGGGGCGACTTGTTTTCTGCTGTACCAACTCTCTGGAACACCCTTCCCAAACACACCCGTCAGACTAGCAACCTGCAACCATTCAGACAGGCTCTCAAAACACATCTCTTCCAGCTAGCCTTCAACAGCTACAACTCCCCTTCTCTCATTATATTTGTATTCTCTGAATCTAGTGCTTTAATCTACCTTTTGTTTTACTGTTCTTGTTTTACTATAACTATTCAAATCTGCTTAGTTTTGTGCTCTTTTTGTAAAGTGGCTTTGAGTACCATCAGAACACATTTTCAGTGGCTGCCACAAGCACATACTGTATGTGAAACAACAAAGCAGCAGCTATATTTAGTGTGGTCCTTTCCTGTATGCTGTGATACAGACTGCATAATGACACTTGAAGCAAGTGCACGTCTTTAATTATGCTTGTATTAAGGCAGAGTACTCTATGTACTCTCTGGATTCAAGCAGTTTTGACTATTTTCTTTTTGTCTATGTTTATATGAGATGGAGACTGGCTTTACCATATTATAAAGCAAACAAGTTAGTAATTTGTGTGGCAAGTGTTTATAATTCTTCTGAGCAGCTTGCATGTGAAATATCCATATCCAAATTCTAATCAATTTTGGTAGGGCACAGTGCAATATCAGCATGGGTTTGTTTGTCTGCAGATATTTTTGGAATATCTGGTTGATTGTACAAATTCTTACGGCATGTTTTTCTCTCTCGCACCTGCTATAGCTCAAGTCCACGGGTCAGGATGTTTTTAACAATGTGGCCGAACTCCTCAGAATTAAAGAGCTTCACTTCTTTGGCCTCACGGTGGTAAAGGGTGAGTCTGCTGTTCATGGGTCCCTGTGATGTTCATACTAGATTATACCAGATTAGATCAGGGGACCTGGGTTCAGTGACTGAGTAGTTTTGCTGCCACAGAGCCCGATACCGCTGCTGGTCCCGGAGCTACTGTGGGATGATTGTTTATATAATGCTGGGGAAAATGAGTCAAGCTGCCAAAATACAATGTCACCCCCAAAACGGCAACAAAAGACCCTGTTTTCCTGACGCGGATGGTCTAATCTCCCTCAGCCGCTCGACAGTGTAAATGTTTTAGTTTCTCATTCCATTGCGCCCGTGTTGTCTCTCTCTCTCTCACACAAAGATGTTGAAATGCCGTGGTAATCTTGTGCGACTCACCTCTTGAACAAGCGGCCTTTTGTTCCCGCGGTGTCGGTCCAGCGACCACTTGGGCCTGGATTCCGGCAATATTAACTTCATCAAGCCTGGAATGCACTCAAGCATTCCACCTCCTCAGCGAAGGGAGGGATGGATGGATGACTGGAGGAGGGTGGGAGTGGAGGAAACAATAGGAGCAAGGGAGGCGGACGTGACAGGGTGTCTCACTCAGGGGTCCAAGTGAGTTAAGGGAGGGGTAGAGAAAGATGGATGGTAGAGCAGTCCGGGGAAAGGAGTGGGGCAAATTGCACAACACGCAAGATGTTTTCCAACAGATTGTATGGATTTACTGCAACATGTCTATGGCATGACCCATGCTGCCAGACAAGGTGTTACTGATATGAGTAGTATTGGGTGTAGTTTGATAAGTGCTGCAAACATGTCCATTCTCACAAACACCTGCTGGCCCTTTTTGTATTGAAAAAGAACAAATGAGATTTTTGATCAGGCAGACATGTGGAAATGTACACATTCCACATTAGCATATTATTGTAGTTGCATACTGGTAGCCTCATTCACCGAGCTACATGTTTTGTGTTTTCTTTTCTTTTTCTTCTTTGCACCAAATTAATTCTTTTGTTTGTCATTTTTTCCGCTTGGGTAGAGCATTCTTTTGTTTGCTTACCGGGTGTGTTCATGTGTTCTGCTTGTCTTTCTTCATCACAGACAATGAGCACATCTTTTTGGACATGGATGAGAAACTGACAAAGTACTTTACCAAGGAATGGAAGCAAGAATCAGTAAAGGTTTGTGCTCATGTGGCTCAACGTGTTTTGCTTTAGAAGCTAATAACATCTAACTTGATCTCTCCACCTACTACCTTCTTGTTCAGTGACTAAAATATATATTAACATATAACAACCATGCATTGTCCCTTAGCATGACAAGTTAACAGCAAAACATGTGGTCTTCATGCAGGGCTTACAGAAGAGGGCCTTGCCTCTAGTTCTCTTCCTCAAAGTGCAGTACTATGTGGAGAATGGACAACTCCTTTGGTGAGTAATTTTAACACTGTGGATCATCAGTGTCGAGTTTACATAAGGTGATGTATGTTTTAGTAAAGCCCTTTGATAAACATCACAAAATCATAAAGTTCATAACACTGATATATCATCATCTGTGACACCAGACTATGTGGATCATTCTTCTCCATCTTATTGTAGAAAACACTTTTTTTAAAACCCAATGACTCACTTTTAATGCAGCAACCAAACAAACTATTGTAAGTGTATGGTAAGGAATCTATACAGTCACTGTGTCATTTAACATGCGTTAAGTGACTTTAAGTATATGTTGTGCTGTGTTGAGTGCCATGTATGTTAATAATGGCATCCTTTGTCATCACTGTTCCTCCCTCAATTTCCGTCCAACCACTAGCGAGCGTCGGGCACGCCACCTGTACTACTCTGAGTTACGCGAGCGTGTGTTGCGCTCTGAATGCCGACAGCAGGAGGCAGTCTACTTTCAGTTGGCTGGTTACGCCTTGCAGGCGGACCTGGGAGATCACCATCTACCTGGGGACAACGTTAAGGCCACGCCTTACTTTCAGCCTAAGGATTACTTTCCCCCCTGGGTAGGGTCACCATTTAGCAGTGTGTTTTTTATTAATTATAGATGTGGAGAGAAAGAAGACATCCAGTGAAGAAGTGTCCACTGGTTTAAACAATGTTTCTGAAATCTCTCCTTAATATGTTTCTCTATTAGAATTAGTATTTAAATGTAGTATTATGACTTAGCAGTGCTTTTGATTTCTATTATTGTGTATCCTTTAATATGTTTTTGTTTACCGTAATTCTTTATTTTTGCCATTTAAAATATTGTACATGCTCAGTAGTTTAAAACATTAATGGTCAGGCTGTTGCTCATCACTATCACTGTTTGTGTCTTCATCGTGATCATCTTAGATCGTGGCCAAGCGTGGGGTCAGCTACCTGCTGTGCCACGGGCCCAAGGTGCATCAGGAGATGTGGGGCATGTCCACCAGAGATGCCATCTTGCACTTTGTCACAGAGTCATGTCAGCTGGAGGACGTACCTGTCACGTTCTACAAACTGCAAAAGGTCAGGGGTCGCAGAAAACCGTTTGGTTTTAAGATTACGACTAGGTCAATTAGGACGCTATTCCCTGTCAGGAATCGAACCAAACAAAAGCAAATGTAGTGCGTGCTGTAGTCTAAACGGTGTGTATGTCGTGATTAATTGATTTTTAGCTAATCTTTGACTGCTATTAATCTTTTTTTATTGAAGCAATCGATAAGCATGATTAGCTGTGGTTATGTGGCTACACCAACTTAGTGTTAACCTCCCTGGAAATGTGAACTATGAAAGGGGGTTAAGCTGTGGGCTGCTTTCTTATCTGAATGCTCAGATGCCTCTCTGACACCTCACGGTTCACTTGTGCAGGACAAGAAGGCGGAGAGAGGGACGGCATTGCTTGGCCTGACTCTAAGAGGAATGCAGGTTTATCAGGTGTGTGTGTGTGTGTGTGTGTGTGTGTGTGCGTGTGCGTGTGCGAACCTGTGTTTGCTCAGATAATCTAACCCCTCTTCTGTGGTCAGGAATAGCCATGTGAAGAATGTGTGGGACTGCTACCATTGGCAGTGCATCAGGAGATAGGGGCTGTCTTCAATGCCCATCAGGCGTTTGATCTGTCCATCAAGGGGCCGTCTGGGGGGATTAGGGCTCTAGGCCTGGGTGATTACAGAGCCAACAGACCGTGAGACACCTCCAAAGATCCCATGGCCTCTTAGCAAAGTCCAGATGGCTCCAGTGCACAAAAGCACTATTGATAATTGATGACTAATTAGAATGCCTATCTTTGGTGTGTAAGAACGTGATTAACAACAATTATTTATATCTGATTAAACTGTAATGCTGTCACAAGCTTTCAAGTCTCTTATAATCGTGCGTGTGTGTGTTTGCGGGCCTGCGTGTGTGTGTGCGTGCGTGCGTGCGTGCATGCTGCTGTGTTCTCACAGGAGGTGAACAACATTCGTCAGCTGCTGTATGACTTCCCCTGGTCCAACGTGGGTCGTCTCACCTTTCTGGTATGCATAGAAATAATTCATAAGTTAAGCTCCAGTTGACTAGTCGCTAGCATGCGGTGGCTAGACAGCTAAAAAGAAGCGAGCTAATAGCTTTATCATGATGATAATAAATCAAGAAAATAAACAGAAATGAAAACATTTAAATAAATAAATAAATAATCATTTAAAAAATAATTCCTAATAAAGTCACGTGTTACACACACACACAGCACTACTAAAGCGCACGTGGCCGCTCACACACTGCTGTGTTTGACACCGTGTCCAGGGCAAGAGGTTTGAGATCCAGCCAGACGGGCTTCCGTCGGCCAGGAAGCTGGTGTATTACACGGGGTCGCCCTTCCGCTCGAGACACCTCCTCCTGCACCTCAGCACCAGCCATCGCATCTACCTGGGCCTCCAGCCAGCCCTCAAACAGCTGCGCCAGATGGAGGAGAGTGAAGGTAGGGCCTCTTCACTCAGCTTTGTCTGGATTCACTTGGCCAACCGCTCTCCTGGCATTTCACCCAAATAACGATTTAGGACTGGGAGGATGAAGACAAGTAATCCCACATAATCATCACTGAATACTCCTTAATGTCTCGGTTATACACTAGTATCTCTTAAATTGTTATTGTATGTATTTTTTTCTGCAATTTTTCTGCAATTTTCTTACAATTCCAACTTCAGTTATCGTTAATCTTCAATTGGAAGTGGTGTCAAATATTGCTCTCATCGTAATTTTCACTGTCATTATAGTCTGGAATCCTTGTCTCTTTAGCGTTCACACAGCCACCCATCAATGTGTGTGTGTGTGTGTGTGTGTGTGAAAGTGGAATGACGTTTAAGTCAGACGAGTGTTTCTCAATGGTGGTAAAGCTAGGTTAAGCGATATACAGTTGTAGCAGCACTGATTGATTACAGGCTGTTCAATCGTTTCAAAGTTAACCACAGGTTCATGCCCAGTAGGAGGGCTAATTCGTGTTATATATATATATATATGTTATATAATTAGTGTTAACGACTGTTAACACTTCCGGAGATGCGTCGCAAAGGTCAGACTGGCTATTTAGCAGGTTAAATATCTGGATATGTCGGGGAGTACAAATCCTGTAGTTTGAACGGTGTTGTGACTGGTAATTACAGCGGCGACGACCTACAGCCAATGAGGGGGAGGAGTTATAGCCTTTGTAATAATTCAAACTGCTTGAAGAAACACGCAAAGATATTGGAATAACTCCAATCTCTCTGAAACATGTATCCCTTCTCAATAACGCTTCACATTTGAATTACTTGAATTCTAACATCATTGGTGGGAAATGTTGAGAAATGTACTGGCTCCATGTTAACGAGGTGCGGACACTACTACGGAGTGATACTAGGCCTATATGTAACTGTTTATAAGATATGCCTATAGCACGTGTGACAATCTATCTCCATAATGCTCGTTCTCCATATCGCCCCCTACAGAGAAGAAGAACTACAGAGAGTCGTACATCAGCGACGACGTGGACCTGGATCCCCAAGGCAGCGAGACGAGCCCAGGCCTCTCCAGACACTCCACCAGCAGCTCTGGCATCGAGGCGGACGGCCGACAGCACGGCGTCCCGGAGGAGACGGCCTCCCCGGGGGAGGGAGAGGGGCGCCGGCGAGCCCAGAGGTGTTTCAGCTCGGCGGTGAGCCACGGCAGCTCCCACACGTCTGGCGTGGACACAGGCAGCAAGGCCCGCACCGACGATGAGGAGTGGCACGATGAAGGTCGGTGGGACACGAGCGTCAATCTTTTCCCTGCTCGTTTAGTGATGCCTGCTGTGGTTTAGTAACGCTTTTGACACTGGGCCTAAAGAAAATACTTCTTAGACTAGGACTAGGCTTGATCCATGTCTGTGAAACCAGTCATACAATGAATCATGTCAGAGACGATGCTTACATCAATATTCTCATTTTCCACGCTCATTATTAATATTGATAATTATTATTCCACACTATTCACTCAGAAATGATGCATTAGTAAATAAACATTAAGTAATACTTAAGCAAGCATTAGTCTCTAGTAGGGATAATGTTTTTGTTTGAGACACAACCACAGGAATGCTGTGTGCATGTTTTCACTCATACACATGACTGACGGAAGGCAGCTGTTGGAAAAGCTGGTATTTGCCAATGCACATTCTGGGCAAAGAAATGGATTACTGGAAATTCTTTGTTGAGGAGAAGTTATGTAAACACATTCATCATCTTCTTCCTTAATCCTCAACATTGACATATCAGCACGGTGCATTTTACATTGACAGCATTTCGCAGTACACGGTTGAACAGGTCGTAATTGCACAGAGAACACAGCCTTGGCTAACTTCGTAAAGTTGACAGGAGGAGTATTTTGATTGATTTTGATTGACATGCACTGTATAACTGTATAACTCATTGAAGTATGACGTTACTGAGGAATTAATTGGGGAAACTAAATGACACAAGTCTGGCTGTTTGCAGGTTGATTGAGTGACAATGCTAACAGCCAATGAAAAAGCACTTCCCCGCATGTGTCGACATGCTTACATGGGTCTATGTATCAGATGTTCAGCACTATTTACTTGTGTAAAGTAGTGCTAGTGAAACGAAGAGGCTGAGCCGAAACGGCTCACAACACCTGTTTTCACAAGCAAACCACAATTTAAGGGATTATGTATGAGCTAACAGAATATTACTCATTTGATAAATGGCTTAATATGTTATCCCTTAGATATGCAGGCCAATGTGAACACTGTGAAGGAGGATCTCGTAGATGACCTGGATGAGATGTTTGAATTAGCTCATCCTAATGGCATGTCAGCTGACTGCTCTGTACTAAACTCAGAGAGTCACCGGCAAGGTGAGAACAATGCAGTTCTGTTTTTTCTTTTGTTTTTGGTGAATGTTGTAATTGTTAATCTGCAAATCTACATAAACTCAATGAACAATACATTTACAAGACTGATTAAGGGTTCTCTACTCCCTATATATCAACATGGTCAAATTAAGTCTAGTCCTTATTTGAGGAGTTAAACCCACTCCAGTTTACTCTGTTATTGCCTCCTATGCTTTCATTGTCATAATGTTGTAGGTGGGAGTGGGTGGAGTCAGACTCTGGATACAGAACCCTTGTTTGAGCCAGTGTCATGTTAGGCTCTTGCATATACCTTACTTTGTACTTCTATTTTGTTTTGTATGTAAAGCGAGCACCCCACACAACAGTGATGTCCTGGGAAAACTACACAACACAGATTCTGTTGAACAGGTTAGCACCTCCTCCCCCCTTAATTTGCCTATGTTATTTGTATTGTCTTTTATTCTCTTCACTTGTATTCCAGGGGCTTAAGTCTAGGGCTCAAATGTGCGTGGATCGTCACAGTCAAAGTCTGAATGATGTCCGTCTTTTGCCTCCTCCGGCCCCTCTCGGGACAACACTACCGACGGATTCATTCCACAGCTACACCTTTGGGCTCCCAGACGCCCCCAACAGAATCAAGAACAAGGTGGATAATAGCCAGTGCCTACCGGCCAGCCCGTTGCACAACCACACCAAGCCTTCCTTTTATGGCCGCAGGTCAACCAACTGCCTCTCTCTGGACATGCTGGGAGAGGAACAGTTGCTTGAGTTCATACTTTAATCACCATATAAGTGTAAGCCTATAAGCTCTCTTATTAACTTCCAGCTCAAGTGGTGGAGAGACTAAATGTGATGTCCTTTTTTTTAAAGTGCATTTTGGTGAAAGTAAAAAAGGACCTGGGGTCTATTTCAGAAATGAGGTTTTGACTCATAAATAAGGTTTGGTATCCTGAATTAAAACTGACTTGAGCGAACGAAATCCAGATGAATTCCCTGGGATTTTTGATTTCAGTCAATTGAATTTCCGAGGTTAAGTTCAGTCAGTTTGGGATCGGTCAAATCCATATATGCCTTTGCATGGTTGAAGACATCAGTCAAATGCTGAAAACATGATTTTCATGCCAGTGGAGAGAAGAATACCATCTTTTTTTGTGCAGCTGAAACTAGGAAAATAGCATTCTAGTATTGACAATACATCTGTGTTATGGGATGAAGGTGGCCATTTGAATCAGGCATTTGGCGGCTAATTAAAATAATTGTCCTATTTTACCAATTTGAACTAAATATAACATCTTAAAACTACATGTGGCCACATAACATAATGTATCTTAAAAGAAACTACATTGATATAGTGGAGTGTAATAGAGCTTGTTTATAACAATTGTTAAATGTAATTTATAAAACATGAAATAATTGAAATGTCAGACTTGCTTGAGCTTTGTAATATAAATTTCCAATTTAAATATCTGGAATAGGCTCCTCTGTGTTTATGGTTGCTTACAGAGTTGCTCAATTAGTGTAGGACCTTTAAAAAACATTTATTATATGATGAAGCTAAGATAACTTGCAGCAAAATTTAAATCGTGTATTTTTCTACCTTTTTATTGTACTGTATATTGTGTACATATTTGCACTTTTTTTACTTGTTTCAGATTAGGACAAGAAGAGCATTTAGAATCAATTAGATTTGACTCGTCCCATTTTAAAACCAATAATAATTTGAACATGTCTAAACCTGATGTTGAGGCTTGAGACATTTCACATGTACAAATATCTGAAACTCAGAGTAGCTTTTGGCTACTGCATAACTTTCAAAAGGTATCAATATAATTTCTTTACTTTTAGGCTTATTTTATGTTTTGATGTCAACACATTTTTAGGAGGCCACATGCTATTTGTGCATCTGGTTTTAATTTTAATTTTTTTTTGGTTAATCTCATGGATAGTTTCTGTGAACACATCAGCAAATGTGTAAAACATAAAATTAAAGAATAATTTTGATGCACTATCATGATATGTTAATCCAAATCTAATGTGGCAAACTGATATTTTAAGATGAATGTTGTATCAATTCAAATTTTCAATATCAAGATGTTTAACATTACTCCTTTTTATAATTAGAAAAGTATAAGCATTACTTGTTATTTTTTATATTATGGAACTTTGTATCAAAGCGCCAGTTTATTTTGTCTTAATCAGACACTGTCATCATTTGCTACTTTGTAAATTGTAATTGGTTTACTAAGAATTATGTTCTGAAGAATAAAATGACGTCACATGAAAATACTGGATAGTCCTACTACTTCTTGAAGACGCTGCTCACTCTTGTGGTTGAAGCCAGTATTACAAAAACATTGTTGTTAAATTGCATGCAATTCGCATCTAATCTTTCCCCTAGCCTGCAGCATTACCACTACCAGTTCGGAAAACGCTTACATATAAACGCATTTACCCTACTCTCTTCTACTATTAGTAGCCTACACCAACATAAGATCCTTTCACCAGAGAATGACATTGAGTTATTTTACGGTAGTTCTCGTTTCTCGCGAGAGGTCATGTGTGACGTGTTAGGAAGTTAACGTTCCACATGGAAAGCACAAAGCACCATGCGAAGCAAGAAGAGAGCAAAACTAGCGAATAATGAATGTGTCCTGCAGTACAATGTCCTCTTTCTTGATTAAGGCGCTTTTGTCCAATACGCCTAACTATGAAGTTATATTTGATGCTTTGTCCTGGCCGATTGATACATGGCCAGAAAGAGAGAGACTAGAGGCGCTGACATCGTTCATTGAGGGAATCGGGCCAGATTTGACTGCCCCGGCATCCAACAAGGTGCCTACTGCGACAAGACAATACTGTATTAGCAAGATCGAAACTATTATTTGGACCACATGTATTCCACTTCTTACTAAATTATCGGAAGCTGTGGCAAACAAAGACATGTCTTTACAACACATACGACAAAGTACCACAGCTGTTTGTAGACTTTTGGGTGTCTGCATTCAGCTTTGCGAAAGTTCTGTAGTAAGGCAATTGTCTCTAAACATTTTGCCCTCGTTGCAGCTGTCAAAGGGTGATGATAATGAGCTGTCAAGCCTGGGACGACTTAATATTGAAGTCGCCATCGAAGTCATGGCAATTTTGTTACCTACTCTGTCAACAGATGAACACATCTGTGTAACTGTACTATCTTCTGCTCTTTCTTGCGTCAAAGACCTCTCTGAACCAGTTGTCTCCAAGATCACAGTTCGGCTACTCTTGACTCTTCTGAACTGCTGCGACGGGACAAAGTCGGGCAGCATGCTCACCATCATTTTGGACAGCCTGTGCAATTGGCACTTGAGTAATTGCACCCCTGCGGTAACAGAACGAACGTTGCTATGTCTCACTTCCCTCTCGGACCACATCTTTCCTCCAGAAAGACCCCAACAGTCGTGTTGGAGTCCAGCAGTCCCACGTCTGTCTTGCCAGTTTTGGAGGATTCTTCAGGATGGACTGACTCACAGAGACAATGTGGCCCGTAAGCGGGCGTTGTACCTGCTGAAAAGGTGTGTGGCCCTGTCAGAGGAGGAGCAAGCAGTGTGTCCCTCCTATTCATCAGACGAAGGTACAATTATGCTGTTTTTGTTGGATTCAAGATCAAGTTCTATTCTGCCTGACAGTTGAGAAGCCACATACATCCACACATCTTTTTCCTGTTTATTTTAACAGTTGAACATGTAGAGGAGTTCATGTTCCGGTGGGACCCTAACAGATGCAAGTTGCTGAAAGAGTTCTGGGAGGACTATGCATTGGTTATGGAGACACTAGAGGAAAACCAGGTTGGTAAAATAATGGTGGTGTCCATTCCAACACAATGCCACATTTCCCTCTTATATCTGCTTGCTGCTGAATTGTTTTTGGCAGATTCATGTAGTGCGTCCAGTTCTCAACAGAATCGACACATTGATCCAAACCACAGCTGCAGATAGCCAAGACAAGACTGATGGTAACTTTTCATTGTATCGCTAATCTTTCGGTATGTCTTCATAGTGGTGTTTTCCTAGTCGCATGCTGCTCACCTTTGTTTTTGTCTGGTGGTGCCAGAAGGAGCTCTCTTCCATCCATCATGGCTGCTGTGTGTGTACCAGCGCATGTTCCACAGTGAGAACAAATCCCTGATGAGAGAGGGAGTGAATCACCTGCTGGAGATGAACGCCCTCCAGCAGCCAGCCTTTGCCATTGCCTTCTCACAGGTAGCGCTCTCAACACCTTTCTCCCTATGTGGGAAGTTTATTATTTGCTCTTTTGCACTCCACGTTTGCCTTGCACGTTTGAAATGATGAATATAGTAGATATATATCAATAGTTGTTTCTTCATTCTCTTTGCATCCGATTACGTTTGGTTAAAACCTCTGTACAGACAAGGTTTTGCCTTGACTTTTAGAATAGACATTTGTCCAATTGCTATTTATTGTCCATTTTCCAGTTTATTGTTGGACCCTTCATGGACGTACTGTCTGAAAGCTCCCTCTACCACAGGTGCAGATTTTGAATCCTATTGCAATCCCATTATTCTCTTCAATATGGATGGTTTCTAAATGCTAATGCATTCACCCTCTGTTACTATGCAGGGCGGTCGGACAGCGAGTGGGGGAATGCCCTGAGCTTGCAGCTAAACTCAAAGTGTTCATGACCACATTCTTCAGTAGCTTGCCGTCGCATGACAGAGGTACCCAAACACAGTGCCCATAGAGCAGTGGTTTTAAGTAGTGGGTTGGAACTTTAAAAAAAAAAAAAAATATATATACATCATGTTTTTAATTGTGAATATGCTATTGAAGAAGTATCGCTTTCACATAACATTTGGTACATATTGTTTTGGGTCCAGTAGCTTTTAACCCACTGCTTCAGAGAATGTTAAGTATAAGTAGTTTAGCCTTTGGCCAGTTGTTAGGCAGCAAAGTGATCTCTGAGCCCTCTGTGCCGGCAGGCTGTGTATTGCTGCAGGTGATCCAGCGACTGGGCTCTCAACCCTGGTGTGCGGTACCTATTCTGTTCATCTCCCAAGCCCTGTCCAGCCTCCCCCTATGCCCTCTGCTGGGGCCTGAAGGCCTTAGTGCCCTCAGGTAATACACCATAGGTCACAATGGTGCTTAATAATAATAGCTGGTAGATATTACAACATGTGGATTAATAGAGGCAGGGTTAGTCATTCTCCACAACGCTTTCTAACTCAAATCAGAAGCTCTACCCCACACAGAGGAAATGCATTGCGAAGCCAAAGGCATTGTTGTTGTGAGTAGTGTTTGCCGCTTTGTTTGGGTTCCTTTTTATGGAGCCAGGTCTGTGTTAAAGTATTATTTTTTTCAACACGCACAGAGAACGGTAAGATAGTGAAATGGGAAGAGATATTTGGTGAATATGACAACATGTATTAGTGTACAATTATCTTGCAATAGCTGACTGCACATTTTAATCTGGTGTATGTGGTGTGTTTACAGGGAGGTCATGCGCTGTACTATGATTACCCATCAAGTGCTGTTGAGAGGCGCTGCACAGTGTTTTCTTCTGCATACCGCCCTCTGTTTTACAGATGTGGTAAGACACTATATTACTACCTCAGAATTAATGCTGTCATATCAAATTAAATCTGAATAATCCCTAGTCAAACAACACAAACAATTTTTACTTCAAACAATTTTCTTGTGTGTTTATATCCCAGTGCTTGGTGACCCTGGATGATGTGTTTAGTTTCCTGATGTATTTCCGTGCGGATGAGTCACTGTGTAGAGGAACACAGCTTTGGGATGAGGTAGTGTGTTGGGGTGTGCTTTAAATTAAGTTAGATTCAGCAGAATATGCATTTCTTACCATATGTGTTCCTTACTGCAGTTGGTTGCCTGGCTATCAGATAATGAAGGCAGCTTTAAAGCCAGTATTGTGGATGGGGGAACTGTAGAAGCCTATGTCCAGTCAGAGATACAGAGTTTCCTCCGAGTCCCAGCTAGCACAGGTGAGCCCTTAAGCCATATTCATATTAGACACTGTAAACAGTTGTGTTACAGTCGTTGTTTCTATGGTAATATGTTCCATGTTGTCCCATTTAGGACAGACTGAAATGTTACCTGAGCCAAAACAGGCTGATAGGTTGGCCAGGGCCATTCTCCTGTGTGTGGACATGGAGAGGAGACTTTGTGGAGGAACGGTGGAAACAATCCTGGAGGCTTTACTGTCTCCACTGCTGGACACCCTGAGCAGAGTCAGCACTAATGTCTACCTGCCGCTACGGAAGACCGACAAGAGCCTTCAGCTTACGCTGCGACTGTTCCAGCTAGGAGGAGTCCCAGCTGGTTTGAATGGGGTGGAGGAGGGAGGTGTGTGTATACGCTGGTAACCATTGTAGACATGCTAGGGGTGTAACGGTTCTGAAGCCGCGCTACAAACGTTCCACGGCTTTGTGCTGCGGTTCCGGAGTACAGGACTTGGTTCCACACACACGCGCTCCCCAACCCGCTGCTGGTGCAGCCTGTTGAGCTTCTGTATAGGCTACCTATGTTGCTACTGTAACAAATCACGTGTCATTTCACGCTAACCCGCGGAGCCTTTCTATGGAGGTACACCAAGAGATGTATAGAGGACACACTTGCTCTCATTCATGGATTAAATCCCCGTCGATGTTGTGTTTGTGGGGATTATGGCAACGAATCTATTGCCTTGCCTTCCCATCTATTCTCTAAGTAGACAATGTGAAACAATATCATACTTTTATTTATAAACAGCGATGTGCATTTTTGCTGAAAAATGACAGCGCAACACTACGCACACATGTTTACGCACATACTGTACGTCACACACACGGAAAGATGCATGTACACGCTGTCTGGGTGGTTTAGGCATGCCGCAGCAGTTGGCATACGTGTGGCTCTCAAGCGATGGCCAGTGTGGGCACAGTGTGCTGACCTTCGCCTGCGTGCGTGTGTAACTCTTAGCAATATCTTTAAATGAAGCTACGCTTGTTCTCCTCTTTTGTATCCTAAATAGTTGTTGACTGAAAAGGTCTCTAGATGTTTGAAGAAGCAAACAATTATGGGGAAAATGAAAAACACTCCCGCTGTGTGTTTTAATTCTCTAGTTCTTTGTTTAAGTAGCTGGACTGCTATGTTGGCCTAGTGTCATTTCTGCTGAAGAGCTGGTGCGCTTAGTGTGACATCTAGTGGCAGCAAGTGACATAGACAAAATACATTCTGTTTATAGAGACAAAATAAATGCCAGAAAAATAATCAGTTTTTAAAATAAAAAAAGATACCGAGATATGAACCGGACTGTGGATTTGGTAAACTGTTACACCCCCAATACATGCTCTACTCGCTCACTGCTTCACTCTTGATTAGCCAGTGTGTCGGCAGCAAGTTTGTAATGTATACATGTTCCAGATAGTGAAACAACTGGCAGATGGAGACTTTATACTAATCTTTTTTTTTTTTTATCTCAATTTTGCAAACAAAGTTGCTACAGCTTTACAATACCAATATTATTATTTGCTAGCCCTGCACCAGTGGGTCATTCTTATTGTCCAGCCCTGGCATATATCCTCTTTGTATTTATTAGACAGTATACATGTCGTTTTGTTGAAGTCCTATTAGCTAATCCAAGAAAGCAGCAACAAAACAACTGTTTGATGTGTCTTTGACAGGAGACGATGTAGTCGTCGGCATCAAGAAGCTAATTTTTAAAGTACTTAATTCCATCCAAGACTTCATCCTGAGGCGGCTGTGTGGGGAACTGCAAGAGGTAAACACGCACACCACAGCCACTGTAGACGCCTGGGCGGCCTGGTCACGTCTGATGCCATGGCTGTGCTTTATATTTATAGCTGGTGGACGTGGGCCGGGCAGAGCTCTACCTGTCCGTGCTGAGACAGCTGGCGTCGGTGTACAGCACTAAGCCACACTGCGGAGGTGCAGCGCAGCACGCCTATTTCCACAAACTGCTCCGAAACTGCCTCACTGTGCTCTGTGACCCGATGCCGCAGGTCTGTTGTTGAGTATTCATTCTGTCCTCAAGTTTATGAATATTGATAATAATTTCTTTATTTATTTGCTGTTGCTAGGTTCCCACTATGGCTAGCCAGGTGACAAGGGCGGTTACTATGGCATCGGTTGCTATGGTGTGTGATCTCTTTGAACAGAACGTTATTGACAAGCAACCGGAGACCATGTTGGTTTTAAAGTCTTTCTGTGAATACTTCTACGGTCCAGCCCTCTTGTCTTCACATGGCCAAACACCTTTAGGACACTTGAACCAGAGCCTTCTGAAGCCACCGACGGGGGACTGTGTAAGGTAATGGCCTGTGTTAAAGCCCTTTGATAAAACGGGCCCGTACGACTGAAAATCACTCGTTATCAACAGCACTGTGTCTACAGCTACCCAGGTCTGCAGGCACCAGTGCTACAGGACTGGGGCCGTATAGCGGCCCAGTTCATGCGGGACCAGTGGGCGTGCCTGAGCTTTCTGACGCGGACTGTTGACTCTCCTGAGGAAGAGGGTCTCAGGACCCCCGGGGAGCTCGTGGCAGCTCTAAGCTGCAGCGTGCAGGCACTGGCTCTACTGCCCAGTGACCTGGTGCTTCCAGTGCTGGCCTTCATGAAGGCAGTGCTGCCACGGGTGAGACTGATATTGGCCCACGGGCATTTCCTTTTATTGTAGCCAAAGACGTGTTTTGTCTGTAGTCACATTCATGGGTTTGTTGCCAGGGTGTGACCTAGTCAAGTCCAGAGACAGTAGGAAACAAATTAGTGGTGTAATAAAGTGTTTGTGTTTCATCAGTTGTGTTATTGTCATGATTTAATATCTGAAATAAAACAGAAAATCTCCTAAATTTCGTATTTTGACCTTTAGTTTACGGTTAGATTATGTAGTTTTATATAGTGTACGCATTTATCCTCAGTGACATACAGTTCTAAGCATAAATGAGCTAGTATAGCTAAGGCATCTGGCTCAAGCACACTTGCACATAAACTGGGACTATATAGGGAATCAAACCCAGGACATTTTGGCTGGGAGTTGCCCGCCCTCAACCCTAGCCTAATCTGCAATGTCTTCTCAGGTGGTCCTTTGTGAGGAGCAGCTGTGCGTGCAGGCTGTGACCCTATGCTGGGCGCTGGTGCAGGGGCTGAGCACCAACCCCCATGACTTCTGGCCTGCTCTGAAAGGCTTCGTCTCCATGGCCTTCCAGGGCAACCTGCTCCAGCTGACAGACACCCAGTCTCCGAAGCTCACCGCCCTTCTTACCCAGGTGTCGACCGAGCACTTTAAAGCCTGTCATGCATACACACACACACACATACACGTGTTTTGAATTCCTTTTTAAATAACACATTTGTGATTGGTTGGCTTTCCCGCCAGATTGCCGCTGAGCTGATGGAGCTGTCTCAGGTGAAGATGGGCGTGTTCAATGTGCTTATTCAGCACTGCTGCCAAACATGGCTTCCCTCGAGCGCGGAGGATAGCAGCCAAGCCAGCGCCTCTTTCTCTAGTGTTTTCAACCACATGGGCATACTCTCTGAGGCCTGTGTCTACGGGCCAGTGTTCAGGAGAGACCAACGGTAACCCTCACAGTCGATACGCGTTTGGAAATGATTTCATGGGTTCACGCAGCACATGTACATGGAGCAATAACGTTGTGTGGAGCACTCGGGATACACACGTGTCAACATCTTCAGCCTGTATGTCTTAAATAGGTTGACCATAGAGTTTTCAGTCGAACTTTCTTATATTTCTTATGTTCACTGCTGATTTTGTCAGTTTGTTTTTATGTCCTTTTATATTAAGTGGAAAGCTATTTTAACATTTTGCTGTTGTAATTTCAACCATGTGGATATGGGTTATGTTCTACTGGTTTCTCTTTTCACAGGCTGATCCAGGAGGTTCAGACCTATGTAGAGCAGCTTGGGGGAAAGTGTTCTGCCAACATAGTCTTTACAGAGTGAGCTTGATGCAATTAATTTCCATTTCCTTTGTGTGTGTTTTTTTTAGTGTTTGTTCTCTCTTCTGTAACTGCAGAGGGAAAATGCTGCCACTAGAGGTCGCTGGCGGTGCACGTTTCCCATTCACGTGGCTATGTCTTGATTTGTCTTTAGCGATGACAGAGATGATCAGTTGCCCCGCGTGTGTGCGTTAGCTTTCCTCAGTCGGCTTGACGCCTCCTCTCCTCTGCATGAGCGACTGATGGTGGACCTGGCTCTGTGTTTGCTGAATAAGGTGGGCTGTAACTTTAATGTCAACAGGAACATCAATGTCAACAGCAACGATACCAATAGATTGTAGGATTGTAGTCATGTAATACCCCTTATCACAATGGCCTGGCTGGAGTGGTTTATAGCATTTCAGCTTATGTTACCATAAGCCTCTTCCACCTGTTTTCCTGGCAGGACAAGGAAATATCAAAGTCAAAGGTCCGTTACTATAGCAACTCCCTGCAGCATCGTGTAAAGAACCGAGTATGGCAGACCCTCCTGCTACTGCTGCCAAAACTGAAGGAGGTCAGAGTGAGAGAGACACACACACACAATATGAAGGAATGAAGCTAAAGCAGGTTCTATCAAGATAATATTTCAACGCTGAAATTATTTAAATTTCTAATCAAATTTGTATATTGTGTTGTACCGACATTTGAAAATATAGTGAATCCTGCAGTATATACTGTATGTTTTGCTAATGTTGTATTATTTTTGTCATTGTGAGTGTCATTGCCTGTCACTTAGAGGTCATAGGTCACACTGTAATACAGAAACTACAAAAATGAACTGTGTGTGTGTGTGCGCGCTGTGCAGGATTTCGTGGCCATCTTACTAAATCACGTGTTTGAGGCAGCCTTCTGCAGCAACCAGCCTTCAGTCAAGTACCTGATAGAGTGGATGATGCTTGTGATCCTGGAGCGCTACCCGCAACACCTAGCTCAGTTCTGGGCCTGCTTCAGCGTAGTGAGCATCCCAGAGAGACCACCCGCTCACCATCTCTGCTCATCGCTCACCAACTCCCCTATTATTGATGTGTGTGTGTGTGGTGTTAAGGGTTTTAACCGTCTTTTTTTCCAGGACCAGGAAAAGACCAAGACGAGCACCTGCACCTTCTTGTCAGTTCTTGTCCATTTGAACGTCATCGTGTCTAAACTTACAGATAAGGTGAGGCTCTTTCTAATTGATTTAAATGTAATGATTTCACAAGGTTTATTAAAAGCCTTCCATTTTGGGCAGCTGTGTTACACTACCTACGGTATGTAATGTATGTAATGTAATGCAAGAGTAGTGGTTTGCCTCCAATCACTGTGACATTACTCAATTGGAAGTCACTATACCATACTGTGTTATTGGGATGGGACTGAGGGGCACAATTGGATGTACACACAAATCCAAGCACACTTCAGTTGCTGTGTGTGTTGTTTTGGAGCCCTGCTTAACTCCACTGTGCGCCCTCTGGCATGTAAATACACATGACTCTGGTTTTGGCACTGGCAGCCCCTACCATGTCATTTTCAGAGCTGGAGCATTCGCTCAAGTACTTGTTGCTAGGTTACCTTACAAAAAAGATAAATGTATTCTAGCACGTCTGCATTATTTTGTTGTGAACTCAGCGGTAGACTATGGCTATAGTTAGTGATTATAACTTAAGTTAACTTAAGAAAGGTTAGCTAAAACAGTGGAAATGTTTTGCGGCTTGTTATTGACAGGATCAGTTTCTCTTCCGCCATTGTTGACAGTGTATGTCCCGCCCCCTCCTTGAATGTAATTGGCCAGCGGGGGAGAAGTGTCATTGACGAGCCCAGTGCTGCTCCAAACGTTGGATAGTTTTCCATTGAAAACGCTGGGAGCGTATCTAGGGTTAGGGTTTGCATTGAAAGTAGGCACTTTCAGTGCTAAAAACGCTTTTGGTGGAATGACCTCTATAGAAACATCTCTTAACATTGTCATGTGTGTGTGCGTGTGTGTGCACGCGTCAGGCAGTGCAGTGGCGCAGAGCGCTGGACGTCGTCCTACAGTGGTGCTTCAGCCACAACTTCAGCGTGCGCCTGTACGCCCTGCTGGCCCTGAAGAAGGTGTGGGCCCTAGCGGAGGCCCGGGCCCAGGCAGAGCAGCAGGCAGGCGGCCTGGGCGGCCTGTCCACTGTGGTCAACGCCTGTCTGAACCAGGCCGAGGCCATGCAGAACACCGGGTGAGCCGCATGTTGAACACTTGGAGTTGGATTGGTACTCCCAACGTAAACTGCTTTTAAACCGTCAGGTGTGCGTACTTGGTGGAAGCCTCTGTCACAGTTTGTCTGCCTCCTGTCTGTTCTTTTAGGAACGCCAACAAGAATTGGACAAGGATTCAGGAGCACTTCTTCTTTGGCACCTTCCATCCCCTGAGGGATTACAGTGTGGAGGTGGTTAGAGTTGTCTTTATGTGAGGCTGAACCCTTCTAGGCTGGCAAGCTACAATACAGAGCTTCTTTTCTTTCCTCTGCGTCCCAGACACTTCTCTATAGTCTCCCCAGCCTGTCGGAGCTGGCCGACGATGAATGGATACTGCCATGGAAGTTCCAGAAGCTGTTGGGCTGCCCTGACGGCCTTCCTCTGCCCCTGAGGAATCCAGACCCAGGCCTTAGTCAGCTCCAGCCTGGAGACTGGATCCAGCAGGACAAAGGTATGCCTGCAACCTTTGCACTTCTCAGTGCCTCCTAACATGTGGCCCTGCGATATGTCTACTGCTCTCATTTGTCACAATGCTAAACACTAATTCCCTTTAGGCATTATGTATACATGTACGCCACATAGGTATGGTAAGAAACACACTATGCCTTTATCGGACCTACTTCCCACAACAGCAGTCCTGGTATCTGTACCAAGGCTGTGTCTGAGTGAGTACCAACTGTCTGGCGTCTTCCAGGGGAGCATGACAAGGAAGAGCGTTGGGCCGACGTCCAGAAGAAGATAACCCCCTGGAGGCTGGGCATCCAGGAGCAGGGGCCCGAGCTCCAGCTGGCACCCCAGCAGAGAGCCGCCCGGCTGGGGAAGCTCCACGGCGCCCTCCTAGTGGTGGCCTCGCTCATTGACAAACCCACCAATTTAGGAGGTCAGAGATAAGAGGAAAGGATGAAATGGGATATGCTTGCTGCTTGTTTTGCATGTCTGTCAACACAGGTCGACACGTGTTAAGTGGTATGGCTGCACAATGCTCCCAGGGTCAAAGCGGATCACAGCTGTGCAACAAACGCAGTTCCGTGAATCCTCTTATCACAGTTTATGCAGGGAATATATTGACGTCGGCGTTTTTATGTTCCCGTCGCTGCTGTCCCAGATTAGAAATCAATTTCAAATTGTTTATAGAGTAAAAATACTAATATTGATTCACTGGATGATGTGTGAATGTGGCCATGCTTGGGTGTTGTGTAAATGTTTATTTTGAGTGGAACTGAAATCAAGACTGCCTTTGTGTTAACACCTTATTCATTTTTAACATGTATATGCTTTGATAACTATTGTACTGTTTTAAATGTTTAAAATATTTTTTGTCGTAGATTATTTTAAATCATCTACACTCATCTGCATAATGAGCTATTTTTAGCTACCTGGGCAGTATTTGTCCAGATGCACTGGTGCATCTACACCACTAGGTGGCAGTATTAACACTGTTTTCAGACCATTCATGAATAGAGCATATTTCAGTTGTATCTTACAGTTTTATGCTGTCTGTGTATTTGTGGTGGCAGGGTTGTGTAGGACCTGTGAGATCTTCGGTGCCAGTGCTTTGGTCTTGGACAGCCTCCGACATGTGTCTGACAAACACTTTCAATCCCTGAGTGTCTCCTCTGAGCTTTGGCTCCCTCTGCTGGAGGTAATGCATTGTAGTCTCAGCATCTTTCTGTTCATTAGCACTACATTACATAAACGGCCTGTGCTGAAGGTCTGATACATAGACCCTCTGTGCGCATGTCAGCGCTATTAGGAAGTCACTTTTATCTTGTCTTGTGAGTGACAATGCTGTGTAAATGTAATGCTAGTGCTGTAATCCGCCCCAGACTTTGAAGCGCATTGCAAAGTTAAGGGCATTGTCGTTGTGAGGTGTTCGCCACTTTGTTTATGTTTGTTTTTATGGAGCCAGGGCTGTGTAGTAGTACGGAATATTTTTTCAGCCCACACATAGAATGGTAAACTAGTGAAATGTGGATATATTTGGTGAGTGTATTATCTTAGAATTGCTGTAGCATACAATAGCTGACTACCTTTTTAATATTGACGTCTGTTTGCCAGGTGAAACCCGTGGAGCTCGCTGACTTCCTGCAGCTCAAGAGTAGTGAAGGCTACTGCATTGTGGGAGTGGAGCAGACGGCTAACAGCCAGAGTCTTCAGGACTACCAGTTCCCAGAGAAAACCCTTCTCATACTCGGGTATGTCAGCGACAGCCGCTTACCGCGTGCATGCTTATTTGGACAAAGGTGCCACCTAACGTCCAGCTCTGTCACACGCCATGTCCTGCACCAACCGGTGCATCGTCCATGTGAGCGCACGTCACTTCATGCAAATTCACCCATCCCTCCACCAGGACCTTGTGAATATCGGGCTGATTAAGGCGTGAGCTGACGCCGCTGTTTAGCGTTCTATCAGCAGAGGTTGTGTGTGTGTTCCCGGGGGAAGGGGCCCGCGCATTTCCTCTGGCTCCCGATGGCAGACCGGGGGCTTGTTCGGGCATGCTGCTCCTTAATTGGCTGTCCCTGCGGATGAGGAAACAAATGACACAAACCAATACAAACAGTTTGATGATGCCAGCAGAATAACGCATAACATTTGTCCCGGTTAAGCGAGTGTTCCGTACTGTGGCCTGTTGTGAAGTAAATGGGACGTGAATAAAGTGTCACTCTGCTGTTGATACGCATTGAACCGCTAATGGCTCTGAAGCCTGTTATGGTGTCTTCCAGCGTCAATGCATTGTTTCTTTGCGTTGTAGACGGTCTCTGAGGTGGACGCATACGTTTTTGTCAGCCATGTCTACAATAATGCGTTGTAAGATGTGAAGGCTAGATATGAGCTCAAACTGTGCGTGTGAATGTTCTTCATCACTGACACAGCTGTGCGCTCCCGTGCTCAGCAAGAGCCTGGTCTAATCTCTCGTCCTGTCATTACACAGCCAATTACTCTTAAGATAAATGTAGCTCAACAAATTGTGGTTTCCCACTGCTTTACCCATCGTATACACTTAGTACTATAACTAATGTTCCTGATTGCTTTGCTCAAGCCATACAACGTCTTAGGGTCTCCACATATGCTGCTACATCTGTGGATCTTTTGGTCAGCACATCTAGGGTTACAAGATGCTGACCAATTGCACATAGATTTGGTAATTGAGTGGTCTGAAATCATTCACTATAAAACGTCTCGAGCGTTGCTGCAGCCGTCTTTATTCATTAAGCAGCTCCAACATTTTATAGAAGTTAACATCAGATACAGTCTTCTAGAAGAAGAATAAATCCTGTTGCACTGGCTTGATTTCTTACTTCATATAGTTTTAAGTCAGTCACTGGGTTTACATGGACACCTTGTCATTCAGAGTTAAATTCTTCTGATGGATGATTTTTGGTTACGTGTTTATGTGCGATGGGATATAATATGGCGTGATGTTTACATGTGCTGTCGCAGTTCAGTGGAATAGATGTTTAACATGCGTACATTATGCAGCCACTCCTGCTCACAAGAAGGCTAAAACTGGCGAGCCTCTATGGAGGGTATGTATGGCTGGACTGGTGAGGGATTTATGGCTCCAGTTGAAGTCACCATATCTCCCATAACTTAATTTATGCGTGTCACATTTGTTTTGTTCTACGACTTCTGTACAGTAACTGTGCAGAACAGGCTACTGCCTTCACAAAGCAACAGTAGCGTAGTCTTGACGTTTAAGACTTGGGGCGTGCACAGAAGAAAGCAACCAGAGAGTAATCGGGTTAAACCATTGACATGGTTACATTTTTATTTCAATCAGTTTATGGAACTGTTTATTTATTTAATTTGGTTTTAACGTCTCGGTTCATTGAGGTGTATAATTATATGGAGCATTTTTTATTCGCTTTTAACAGATTCTAAACGTAACACACAAAGTAAGGAAATGTGTTTGGTAGATTATATTTTTGTTGTACAATGCTTCTTAGCAATACATATTATACAATTGTAAGAGCATGGTTATTTTCTTTTTTAAATGGTGCCACATTTGTAAGTAACATTTGTGGGATGAGCAGCAGAGTATGTTGGTTGGGCCCATGAAAGAAATGCCAAACAGTTGGCTCTTGTTTGGTGGACTGGATGATTGAAGTCTGAAGAAACAAGACATGCTGGTAATGTAAGATTGATTGATTGATTTAACAAACAGGAGCGTCAGTAGCGTGTGGAAGAACCATACACAGCCACAACAGCCTGGCACCTCCTCCTCATGCTGGTCACACGCTGCTGTGGGATGTCATCCCATTCTTAAACCAGTATTTTTCCCCCCAAGTCAACCAACATGGTTGTGTTGTCAATCTGGCATGAAGACCATGCCCAAGTTGATCCCACAAGTGTTCAGAGATGTCCTTACTTGTTGCGTCGTTTAGTTGGACTGTTAGGGTCCATGCAAATGCAACTGTGGTCCTCGACACTGGTTCAACTGTCCTGCATGTTGTAGATGTCTCCCTGCTCCCACACACCTGATTCAAATGAATGGCTCGTTATCAGGCTGCTGCAGATATTGATAGTGACCCATTCAATAGAATCAAGTGTGTTGGAGCAGGGAGACATCTACGACATGCAGGGCAGCGGGTCCCCAGGACCAGGGTTGAGAACCACATGTATTCATTGCATTGCATTAATGGTCTGAGTTGCTCTTTTTCTCCCTACCTCAGCAACGAGCGGGAGGGCATACCCGCTAACCTGCTGCAGCTGTTGGACGTGTGCGTGGAGATCCCTCAGCAGGGGGTCATCCGCTCGCTCAATGTGCACGTGAGCGCCGCCCTGCTGATCTGGGAGTACACGCGGCAGCACCTCTCAGTCGGCTAAGACTTTTGTGGCCTTCACAGTGGACGAGAATGAATGCTGATCTGTCTAACATGAACACAAGTTCTGTGATGATTTTTGTACTTGATTCTTTTTTAATCACGATCGCCCTGTGCGGAAAAGTTTTTATATAAATATTTTATATAAATTGTTGAGCTGGATTGTAATTTCCCATGGTATATTTCAGTTCATCAGCTCAGTTCAATGTTGCACTCGTAGCATTTTCACCTGTCACCCGTGTTGCATGACATTCTGTAAGAAAGGTGTTCTGCTGTACACAGCTCCCTCTGGCTGCCTTAGTTTATTTCCCTTGAGCTTCCCAAATTTAATGTTTTAGAATGGGCCCGTTCATCAGGTGAGTCCTGAATGTGTATGAGACTCAGAGTGATGAATGTATTCAATATGGGATATTGCATTACAATATTCCAAATGGCTTTTTTTTTTGGAGGAACTATGTGTGCAAAACAAACTAAATTGAGTTGTTAGTTTTTTATTTTATATATTTGTAACACAGTTGAATATATCATGTAAAATATTATTAAAAAAAACATGTAAATGTATTTTAATTGCATGCCCTACATGACCTGCCCAGTTAATGTTCAAAATGTACAGTCCATGTAATGTTACAATAAATAAATGTATTCGAATGTGGAAGTAATCCAATTAATTGGTCCCATCAGATACCCTCTTCATTAAACATCATTGATGTAATTAAAGTGAAGCTGATAAAAGCAGTTAAAGAGTTAAATTACAGGTGCCCTTCGAAATCACTCCTCCCTCCCAGCTCTCAACTGGGATCAAACGTTAGATTTGGGGGAAAGCTTTTAGCTGTTTTGATGTCGATGCTTCTGAGTTTACTATTCCTCGTAATTTAAAAGTAAAATGTGTATGTACAAAGAGAGCTAGGCTTAGTGGAATATGGACCACCAGAATGGTGCGTGGCCTGATACCAGTGGACACGATCCAGGCGCTCAGCGAGCATCAGCCGACAATGCGACCACGACAGAAGGCACATTAATCTTAACCTCCCGGACCAAACTTGTTCTTGAAATCCTCATGGTTTTTATGTGCGTTGGCGCTGTGACAGGTTCGTTTTGCGACTAACCGTTATTACACGTTTTGTGCCTTTGTTTAAACTATTTTAACATGGTGGGACAGTATAAATTTGTTTATTAGTAGGCCTTCTTGTTGAGTTTTAAATTGCTTTGTAAGTATTCTTAGAATATGTTTATACGCCTAAATCATATGATATACTATAGGATATTTATATATATATGTAACGCAAATTAGCAAATGAAAAACTCAACAAGTGTGTGTTTGTGTGTGTGTGTGTTTGTTCAAATAATGTGACGTCTCCGTAAATGTTGTTTGTCCAGGGAACATTCTTGTCATTATGATTGTGGTAGCGACCAAGACCTTCCACTCAGTGACTTCAGTGTTGATCATTAACCTGGCCATCAGTGACCTACTGGTGGGGGTTGGAGTAATGCCTTTTGTTGCCGTGTCCATTATGAACAGCGGCTGGGTCAACTGTGCTGTACGTCATTGTACTCCCAATTACATTTAATTTAAGCCACATTATCTAATTGCCTGGGCACGCTACTGTGTATTTCAACGCTGTCATTGTGTTGTCTTACCTGTTAGGACCTGTGTCTATACGTTGGCTACACCTCCTCTGTGTACTGCACGGCGTCTGTCCTGACCCTGGCTGCCATCGCGCTGGACCGCTACCACTCTATAGTGGACTGTCTGCGCTACGGCTCCCGCTGCACGCTGTGGCGCACATGCGCCGTGGTCCTCTGGATCTGGCTGCAAGCCCTGGTCACCAGCTGCCCCCCGTTGCTGGGCTGGAGCTCCGTGAGCTACGTGGGCCCGATGTACAGCTGTGCGGTGAACTGGGCCGACAGCCCCGGATACACAGTCTTCATGGCCTCGCTGTCCTTCCTCGTACCGGCCGCGGTCATTCTCTTCTGCTACGTGAACATCGTTAAGGTGGCGCGCGGGCACGCGCGGCGTATCCACAACCTGGAGGACCAGCTCCAGCGCAGCAGGGGAACCCCCGACCTCCCTCCCTCTGGGGATCCGAATCGGCGGGGTAGCGGGAACCTCCACAGCCCGTCCAGGCTGGTCTATCACCTGAGTGGACAGTTTGTCTCTGAGGTCCGCGCAGAAGGAGATGATGGACTTGGTGACCCCGCAGGACCGCAGTCTCTAGCCGGCCCCACATCCAGACGCCTGTTCTCCTTCCTGGCTCAGAGCACCTCACAGCCCGCTCACCAGAACTCCCAACTCCACCATCACCACGGAGTAGTGCGCCTCTTCCTTGTCATTGCAGTTTTTTTCCTTTGCTGGACGCCTTACGTGGGCGTGGCCCTGGTTCAGGCCATGGAGACGGCCCTGTTGGGCCAATCCAGCCTCGTCTCGCCCACTGCAATCACCTTCTCCTACTGGCTAGTATTGCTTAACTCGGACATCAATCCCCTGCTGTATGCTCTGTTGAGCAAGCGCTTCCAGGGCGCCATGCAGAGCCTGAACGTAAAGATAAGAGCTCGCCTGGGCCTGGGGATGGGGATGGGAGCGGGACTGGGTGGAGAGGTTAGAGCAGGGGTAGGGGATGCGAGGAGTAGCGAACACATATGCACGCATACCACACATCCAAGTCAGTGCTCTAGCTCTAGTAGTTCAGCCCGTGACGAGGCTAAATACTCCGTTTTCACGGTGAACGCCGACTTCAAACAGTCCAAGGAGCTTCACTCAAAAATGTTTCTACCTGGCACCACATCGGGCTTGCTCTGGCAGGACACCGGTGGTGACAGAATGGCAGACTGCCTGCAGGTCCCTTCTCGGCCACAGGAGGGTAGCAGACTACCGTTATCTGCCATAACAAATGAGAGGCAGGCAACTTTCTTCTATGGGCAGATCACTGTGAGAGTCGATCATGATGTGTGCTAGTTCCCCCCGCTCTAGTGCGTTTCAGCCTGTTTTCAACAG
Organism: Forbesichthys papilliferus; assembly: GCA_025399855.1. NCBI lineage: Eukaryota > Metazoa > Chordata > Actinopteri > Percopsiformes > Amblyopsidae > Forbesichthys > Forbesichthys papilliferus. The sequence goes on along the minus strand of JAODOY010000564.1, from coordinate 4,724 downwards.
GAGACATTCAGAAATGTTTTGTGGTCAAACTGCTAGAATCAGCATAATTACAATCATTACTACTGAAAAGTATAGATAAGTGTATGTGACTTCTTAAAATTGTAAAATATAGGCCCTACAGTTTAGATATTTTACCAGTGGATTAGGTTTGGCACAGCAGTGCATGTAGGCCTATTAAGAAAGATGCAGTGCTTAGACAAGAAGGAAACAGGGAAGTATATTGAAAAGAAATATTTTATATTGTACATGTGATTACACTTGAAGACACTCAACAATAGATCTAATAAACTCAACTGTTCACTTTCTAAATATGTATTTCTCCTCAAATGTAATAATCATATGTTGCATTTTTGTGTAAAAATCATTCCTTACAAAGGTTTACATTTATGTATAGCAATAATTCCAGAGGAATACAATATTATTATTTATTGTCATAGAACATGACAATGGAAAACAGTGCTAACGTACTCTATTGCAAAACAAAGAAAAGGCAGTGAAGCGAACTTCTCTTATTTCTGATCATATCTGCATGCTTGTCCCGTAGACATCGACGTCCATCCAGATAAGTCAGTCACAAGTATAAAAAAGTCATTTTTTTCTTTGTTCAGAAGAAGAAAAAAAAGATATTTAAAGAAGCATAGTACTAAAGAGTCTGCAGCACTATGCAGTGGCACTGTTTTTAAAAAAATAAATGAAAAGAGCACATGCCGAGCATGTGAGCAACGTTAATACATTCACAAGAGGCCGTTTTCCTGCCTCCAAAATATGTTATCCGGAACATACATCTGAAATGTGAGAAATTATAACAAGAAAGGAAGATTGTTTCAGAGCTCAATGAATAATAACGATATTGTAGGTATATGATTACACCTTTTTCTCCTAGTGTCACAGTGAGACAGTTTGCTTTCATCATCAGTTGAAAATGTGTGGTGTGGAGGTGACAAAAGAAAACCTTGCCAATTCAGAAAACTAAATTTTACAGAGTATAAATCCCCTGCACCAGCATTACTATGTAATGCTAATGCTACGCTAGGGTCTGCTACTGTGAGCATACCAATAGAAACATTTAGGCTTTGCGGTATGTCTAAGTTGTCTCAGTAGAAGTTCAGCCTAGGTGCGGTCGCAGACGTCTCAATGTATAAACGAGAGAGATACAGAGGCACAGTGAAAGCTGTTGAGCTTTGATTGACACTCAGATGTCCGGACAAGTTCCGTCAGACAATAGCAATGCACTGTTTCCACTGTCCTGGGGCACCCAAGGTGTGAAACTTATCTTGGTACGTTGCGCTAAAAGGCAGGTACTTGCCATTAGGGTTTGCCTGTGTACTGTACTGTACACGAGCCAGTGTCCCTCCAATTAGTTTCAGGCATTTTATCATTTTTTTAGGCATTCTTCTTTGGCATTCTTTCTGAAGGTGATGGGTAGCCTACCTAAAATGTTATCGCTAACAATTTCGTAATTTCACATCTACCTCAAAGCAAATTACATACATTTATTAATCTTTCTCAAAAAATAAAATAATAATAATAATAATAATAATAATAATAAAATAAAAAATATTTGGCAAATTTGCAAGTTTTCCCAGGTGCAGGTATGTAGCCATTCCATGGAATGATTGAGCAATATTGCAACATTTAACAAAATGTTCAAATGTTCAAATGTTCTATGCAGACATAGCTAATCAATGGAGGAAAGGTACTAGGTTTGTTATTTGCAATATAAGTCTGCAAATGAGACACTGTTTTTACATGACTGTAAGTCTCCCTTTTTATCAATGTGAAGACAAGGGGTCATCCAAAGTAATTTTCCTTATTTTTTCATGGGGAGTCTAGTTAGTCAGAAGCAATGGCAGGTTACCCGGCAAAAGATGACCATGCAGGACATGAACATCTAAAGTCCAGGCATGGACATTGGAAGGAAGTGCATCTTTGTGTGTATGTGTGTGTGTTTGTACTGTATGTGTATGTTGCATGGAGTCAATGTGCAAATGTAGACATGGAGGTCCTGTTTCTTCTACTCCAGTTGAGCCCTGTGGTGGCACCGACCTCTCCGTTGCCCTCTGCTGGTTCATCGCGTTTGCGCAGCTTGGTCATGAGCTGGATGATACAATGGTCCCAGTCTTCTGGTAGCAGTAACATGAGAAACCCCAGGCATATGATGAACACAGCAATGAGCCGTACAGTGTTGAAGTTAATCTCACATGTGTACAGGTCAACCACTGTGAAAAGAAGGACATATTTGCATGACATTATGGCATTATGAAACTTATCACATAAACCACTAAATGGTGGCATGGAATAATTGATTTTGAACAGCTCAAGATGTTATAAGGAAGGTCTAATTTACAGAGGGGTCACAGGACTTACTGGCATTTACAGGGACGCTTAAAACGATCCCCACAGAGATTAACGTTGGATATGTGACGGCAATCCCAAAGTTTACAAGGATGTTGAAAGCTGTTGATAGACGTCAGTAGGGAAACCAGTTAGAGTAAATCAAATGAACTCTTTGGAAAATAAGATAAGATCATAGAATGACACAGAAATCCAGAGCTAACTGTAAATATATATACAAAAGTATCAAAATATGTTCACCAATTACCCAGGCACAGTGTTTGAAGGACCATACCTAAAAGCAGGGCTGCGACCCCACAGACGTAGCCCCAGGGGATGTCCTCAAGTGAGCCGATGTACTCCACATGCGAGAAATACAAGATGGCCGGTACAACGCTGATGAAGACAAAGTTGGCACACCCAACGATAGACAGGAAGAGAGCCGCCTCCCCAAATTTGGCACTGCCCAGGACCATTTTGAACAGCACCTGTGAAGGCATGGAGAGGAATTAAGAGGACCATATAACCTCTACGTGTCGGGTGTAGTGGTGTGGTGGTGATTGTGTGGCCTGTTGCCTAGAGTCTGTCAATGACACTCAGCCACCCGTGAACCCGTTAATCACATGAACCCACAAAGACAGCCCAGGAATGGAGACCAGAGCCAGGCCAAAATATACAGAAGCAGCCTACAGCCCTTGTGATTACGTCATGGCAGCTTGGGCTCCACGTAGAAGAAGCACACCTACTGCACAGTGTCAAGCCTGGGTTTCATAATCTCCTGTTCTGTCACCAGCTTACATAAATAGACCAGAGAAGGACGTCGTCGTAAGGGCCTCGTATTATATTTGACCAAGTTATACATTCGTGTTTGTAAGACTTATGTGAAGACTGATGCATGATGCAATACAATGATCTTGCAATGTTAGTAAAATGCAGGTCACAAACGGGATGACTGTTGCTCCTGCGATCTCGTGTTCCCACCTTGTAGAGCGCCGACATCGAAGCAGAAGCCACGACCAAAGTAATACCGATGACAGAGTGGCTGTGGAAGCCATCGGCGTAGGTCATCATCACAATGCCAGCTATGGCCAAGATAGCTGCCACAATCTGCAGAAACAGACAGCAAGGATGAATGATGAGTTAATGGGTTGGAGTCTGTGGCGGTGATAAGCCCCACACTGATGGAGTTAAAGTAATTGTTGTTCCTCGCTTTATATTCAGTATACAGTACACTTGTTTGTTTTAATTGCTATTACATATACTGTATAATACTACATATAAACTTCGCCAGCTCTTGCATGAATAAAGAAGCACACACGGTCAACATTCCAGAGCATATGGCTATTTTAAGGTACATTCGGTGCTTTACTGTACGTCCAGCTCCAGCAAAGACAACTTAAACAGTGCAGGGTTGATTGGCTGATATTGATTTCCATTACACACACATTGCACTTACAAGCCAAATGCCTCAACGCCCTCCTGCTCTGGCTCTATCTACTCTTATTTATATAGTAGACACTACAAGAGTACGTTCCAGCCCTAGTCAACAGGGAGTCATATACATTTCATCCCAGCCTTGTATAAGTTAAACCTCCATCTATTCAATTAAGTCCCAAGGAAAATCCATCTGCCGTCCTTCAAATATGAATTTACTATGCCTATAATTTAGCTCTGCTTTGGTATTTGCGTGTGCTTGGCTGTGTGTGTGTTCATGTGTGTGGGTACGTGTGTTTGAGTCGGCTGTGCGAGGGCGCTCACGCGCGCGCAGTTGAAGAATGGCGACATGGTACAGTCCAGTGGGGTGGATTAGCACTTGCATTAAAGGGAGTGTCAGGAAGATGAATGAGCCATGTTTCTCACTTGGCCACAGTCCAGAGGCAACCATGGCCAAATGGTACTCTGCAGTGCAGACGTGCGTGTCTCTCACAATAACTGCACCTTTCAATTCTTGCTGAGAGTTTATTTATTAGCAGGGTCACAGACCTTTTTGTGTGTGTGTGTGTGTGTGTGTGTGTGTTGGGGTTCAATGTGTTTCAGCACAATGCAACACTGAGCAGGGGAAATTAATCATGACAGCGTCTCACTCCCAGTTCTGGATCTGTCTTAATACGCAGGCTCTAGAGAGTATCAAGCTGGCCAACAATGCACTACTGTATGTCACGTACGGCTTACATTATTAAACCAAGCATCGAGTGTAAATGGTCTGCCTAGACCTCCAAACGATGGCTACGTATTAGGGGTGCACAATATATCGATTCAGTATCGGTATCGCAATATCACGTTTATTTTGTGGAGAGATGCGTCCATTGGCTCTTTGGCTTAGTTGTGTTTGATTTAGACAGAAGTAAGATGTGTGGCTGAGGAAGCTCATGACATAATAGAGATCGAAA
>JAODOY010000563.1:0-13621 GCA_025399855.1 Forbesichthys papilliferus | reverse complement strand
GTGTTGGAGCAGGGAGACATCTAAAACATGCAGGGCTGCGGCTCTCCAGGACCAGGGTTCCCTACCCCTGGTCTAAAGAATAGATACTAGTATCTAATAGATAGAAGTCTTGGAGAATAAATGTCCAAACGGCTTGCCATAGACGTGTTTTCCTGACTGTTTCTGTGGATTGATTCTTCTATTTGTTTTACTTTATGTATTGCCACATTAATTTTCACTTTATTTCGTGTGTGTGTGTGTGGATTTCAACCATTTTACAATTGTTGACTGCGTAACACGTTTGTACACAAGTGTAACTTGGCTATAAATTTGTACAAAGCGTTTCCATCAAAAATACGTCCAATGAAGAACCTGCCTGAAATGTTCTACGTAGCGTGTGCTGAATATGTGTATGTTGTGGCATATGTGATGAGGCTTATGCGCTCACAGGAGACGAGCTGATCCCAGACCTGCTCAAACGGCCGCACTACCACCACCCCCTGTTGAAACGCCCACACTGCAACGGTACACACAATAGACGCTAACGCTATCACCTGTGTTCTTCTAGGTTCTGCTTATGCAAATGTGTTAACTTCTGAGTATTTTCTGGGCTTCTTGTGTTCCTCCTTGATGTAAGGTTTGTTGGCGAAGTATAAACGATGTTTGCAGCCAGATTTTGCAAAGAATCATTTTACATTTAAATGTGTTATTACAAAGTGATTGTACTGTTATGTACTGTAGGAGATGTGTTATGTATGCATATTTTCAATAAAGCATTCAGGGTTTTAAATGGATTAAGTGTTTGAATTATCTGTCAAATGTGAGTTAGTTTTAATGGATTTAAAATTACATGTATATGAAATGTCTGTGGGTGGTACTACAGAATCTCTAGTTTATTTTTCAGTTTCTACATGAAAACAATCTCAGATGCTGCTTGTGTGTGAGTATATTTTAAGAGCTTGGATGGCATTTTGGAGAGGACCAATTTCAAAATTTGGGGACCAATGCACTAGCCTGGTGGAACCAGACCATATTCACTTTATGAATAAGGTCTGGCCAGGCTCTATTGGGAAGCGTTTGCAGTCGTTTCCTCCTACTTGCAGTAGACCTCTGGTTCATTTAGCGCTGAACCAACTGCCGTTGCTACAGTTGTTTTGATCGCCTCATCTCGACTTAAACTTCATCTCACTAAACCGCATACTGGGTCGCCAGCAGGGTGGCTACGTGAACGCTAACGTGAACAGCGTCTCCAGGCTATAATCTCAGCAAAAAGAGAGCTGAGAACAATAGTCAGGCAGAGCCAGGCTACCAATGCACCATTACCATACAAAATATGTTAGCACTGAACACAGACCTGATTAAATTTTACATTTATTTACAAAAATCCACATTTTGAACAGAAAAATAAAAGCCTTCAGAGTAATGTGTGCGACTCCAACACGCTTCCCACAACAGAGGAATTCACAATTGATGTTCATCCCCCTCCCCCCTATCAGCCAACATTACTTCAATTATCCTGCTGACATCCTCCAGGAAACCATGACATTGCCAACGATGCAGGACTGCAGAAACCCTCATCACATCCACGCTTCACAAACCGCCCTCTCCTAAACCAAAGTTTACCACTTCATGATATATCCTTGCCATAATACATTTATCATAAAAAAGTTATTCAGTAAGTATCAGACAAGAGTGTAGTGCAAGGCACCTAACTCCACCGGTCAAACACAATAGCATTTGATGTTTTTGAAGATTCAATATGGATCAATTATGTCAAATGGCTTAGTTGTCTGAAAGATCTACATGTGGACTGGCTTTATTTCAGAGATGATGGAACCCAGACACACAGCAGTAACAATGTAATGACATTTTTGCACTATGGGTTAAAAACGACAGCTCCATCTATTTGTTTAGACATGCTAGACTGACAGTGATGCTGGCTGGCTTAGAGGAGGAGGGCACTTGTCTGTCGTAGACAAGTCAGTGCGATGATCATCCATTCACACCTGATGAGTAGTATCAACCCACACACACACACACACACACACACAATCTGAGACCAAAGCAATTCAACATCTACGATGACTTCAAATCCAGAATTGGAGTGTGTGGTTGCTCTGGATCGGAGTTTGTATGAGAAAAACCTTTAAGAACACAAATGCTGATTCCAGACTCACCCCAACCCAATTTCCTGCATCAGTAGGAGCCAAGTGAACTGAAAGTCAACACGGTTGAGGAGCAGTGTTCTTAAACGTTCTGCACATACAGGAACCCAATGGCCAAAATCAGTAAACCCAAGAGGTTGAAATTTGGCACCCTGGGGTTAAAAAGCCTTCCATAGGAGTCAGTCGTCGATCAGCGCCAGAATCATGCTGCAGAGGAACACAAACACACAGGTGAGATGGGTTAAAGTGTGCTGATTGATTCATTGATTGATCTTTATGATCAATTTCTGGAAATGTGTCTTTGGCTTCACAAGATTCCACAGAATATACATTACAAACATTATAAACACAACAACACAATAAGAGCTGCAAGTAAACCAGTTATCAAGGTACAGGAAAAAAGATATCTCTTAAGAATTCATAAAATAGATTTCACACGGGGATACAATTATTTATATAAATAAAATAAGGGTTGTCGTTACCCGGGGTACCATAAAATGCCTTCCAGGGGTGAGCATATCAAATTCAACACAGAGGGGATGTGAAGGATCCCCCACAATTTGCTGCCTGCAGTCAAGTGCATATTTCACTCAGATCTCCTTGTGGTTTATGTATAATTTTCCCGCCAAATTCACAATCTTACATTATTCTTAGCGCATAATTACCATACCCGGTTGATATATTGTATGACAGAACCCTCAACAAGACTTCTGTAGACTTTATCTGGCATATTCCTGCTTACAGAGCTGTTCAACTCCCTCAGCAGCTACTAATGAATAACCTTTTATATATATATATATATGACATAAAATATTATATATATGATAAGTTGATCAGACTGAATCAAAAGAAAAGACCATTGTTATCCTTAAACTGCAATTGAATATACAGTCAAAGAGGCAATTACAAACACTATGCAAATTGTTCAATACTATGACAATGATGTCAGGGTACGGCCCGGGAGAGGGGAACCCAATTGCGGGAAGTAGAGGCAGCAGACGTAGAATAACAAATAAAACTGTTTAATAGAGTGACAGGTAACAACAGAGGGGAATACCCACAACGGGGCAGTGTAGTGGGTACGTCGGCTGGAGTGTCGACAGCGGCAACAGGTGGAGTTGTTGGTCAGGTAGAGGAGCAGGCGGACTGCGAAGGCGATCTTCAAAGGACGGACAGGGCCGTAGTGTAGACTCGGCGAAGCAGCCCGGACTGCGAAGGCGATTTTCAAAGGACGGACGAGGCCGTAGTGTAGAGTCGGCGGAGCAGGCAGGACTGCAAAGGCGATCTTCAAAGGACGGGCGGGGCTGTAATATAGAGTCGGCGGAGCAGGCAGGACTGCGAAGGTGATCTTCAAACGGGCAGAGCCGTAGTGTAGAGTCGGCGGAGCAGACAGGACTGTGAAGGCGATCTTCAAAGGACAGGCGGGGCCGTAGTGTAGAGTCGGCGGAGCAGACAGGACTGCGAAGGCGATCTTCAAAAGGAGCCGGTGGGAAAATCTGATCGACGAGCCGTCGGGAGTAGAAACTCGGAGACTAGCTGGTACGTGCTACGTGAACGAAGGCAACGAACTGGCAACAGGTGCTGGGGAGGGAAGTCTCTTAAACCTCTGCCCAGGAAGCGGCGGGGAGGCTTCTGCACGTGAGGCTAATCGGGAGCCGAGGACGTGCTGGGAGCGCTGTTCGGTGCTGAAGTCCCCGCCTGGCCCTCTCCAGTACTGGACCGGCCGCGAATCGTGACAAATGACTATTGATCCAAGTAGGGAAATTTGGGTACCAACAGCAGCAAAACATAAATCGGTAAGAACGGTTAACAGACAAAGGATTCCATACCTGTACAGGTAGATGAAGAAGCAGAGCAAATGGAAGCCCAGTTTTATCATCGCTTCCTTCATATGGGTCTTGAGCTGACCCCGGTTGTGAATCTCTGTCGGGTCAAACACTCCCATGTTCCCCATAGGGACCTTTACACTCCTGCAGGTAAAGTCATGTTCAGGTCAGTCTATCCGCCACAGAACTTTATGGTCAAACGAAACAAACTATGACACCATACTACTGTATGTAAGAGGGACCCGCCTGTAGATATTCCAGGCAGCAACAGGGAGGTTGAGCAAGAAGATAAACCAGTGCATGGAGATCAACATCAACATAGTCGTTAGGCCCTGGCCGACCAGCTCTGGAATGACCCACTAGAAAAAACACAGCAAAGGGATTAGTGCATCCTACTTACCTAATGCGACGTTACTGCGTTAGCTAGGTCTTACTTTGTTGAGTTTGGAGCAGCAGGCTCGAGCGTTGATGTAATCACATTCAAGATCAGAGAGCGTTATTATCTGTGCAGCAAGTCAAGGTGTGGCAAACAATACTGATAATAATCTTGTGTTCTAGGCTGTGTTCGAAATGTACTCGTTCCCTATATAGTGCGTCAGCCATTTAGTGTTCGTTCCCTATATAGTGAGTCAGCCATTTAGTGTTCGTTCCCTATATAGTGAGTCAGCCATTTAGTGTTCGTTCCCTATATAGTGAATCAGCCATTTTGTAGTGTTGTTAAAAAACAGATTTTTTTCATTCCCTAAATAGTGCGGTAGAAAATCTTTGCGAGGAAGAAGTCAGATTATATTATTACGATATAAATGCTGTATACAACTGGAGGGACACATTTTGATTATAGTCACTAATAAAGTAGTGATTTGTATTTTGCATTTAAAAAGATTGTTGTTTTGGGGTCTTATGATGCTAATGTTTAACCTAAGGATTATGTTGACAATGAATAAATCTGTGCAAAGCAGGCAATACTTCTTACTGACCAATCTTCAGATTTGTTTAGTATAGTCTACGAAAACATTACTGATTATAAAGATCAGTCTCCTAAAATAGGCAAAACTCTAGAGAAACATGGACAACTAGGCTATTGCTTTATTATTTTGTATTTACTAAACTAAGTATATTGTTACCATAGCATGGGTGTACCCGTAGCCTACACAGTATTCAGACATATCGATATTACTTAAGTCTTGTAAAGGCAGTTATTATCTGATGCACCCAGACTGTAATTCCTTTGGGAGTGCCTGCGGAGTAATTCGTCTGAGACTTCTACCATGCAGTGGCTTCTGTCATATGATAAACATGTTAGCTGTGTAAATTAAAAAGCTAGGTTACAATGTTTTATTTAATTCTATTAGTTATCACTATTTAGGGAAGGAGTGATCAAGTAGAAATTTCTAGCACAGCCCTACAGTACACTTACCTTACCGCAAACACATTTATTTATATGAAAATGTATATTGATTGATTGATTAATGAATGTACCACCACCACACAGCACAATGCTTATATCCTTTTTCTTACTTGACTAGGTGGGCGGCTAACATGCTACTACCGGTACTAGCCGCAATATAGCTAGCGCTAGAGCTAATAGAACACATACAAATATCAATTTGATTAGTTTGGAAGCTATATAGGTATATAGACATTACAAACACCTCCGTAATGTGCCATAATACATGTGGTAGAAAAAGATACGAAGTAAACTGAGAGAAAAATCAGCGCACAGCAGTCCACCAGGGACATAATAAACACCGCCGCCTCCATCTTTGACTGGGATTTCTTCACGTCCAGCTGGTTCCCCACACTGACACTTGGTATACGTATCTCCCTCTAGTGGTGGTATCACTTATCTGTAATTACTGTATTTCGCTTTCAAGATATTGAGCACGCACAATATATTATCTTAAATTATAATTAATTTACGTCATATAGGAAGTATTTCTTCTTTAGGATTATATTTTAGTACATAGATAGGCCTTTTCCGAGGCTTTCCTGATTATTACAGCGAAATTAAACTCAAGATCGCGAGATCAGGGTGGTATCGCGAGACTATAGGTTACATACTCAAAAGAACATAATGCGACGAAGTAAAATAATAAAATATTACAAAAAATGATAATAATAATAAATACATTAAAAAAATGTATGTAACATGTAATATTAGTTACCCTAATTGAAACACTCCCCCCCACACACACACACACACACACACACACACACACACACACACACGCACACACACATGCACGCACGCAAACTCACCCACACACACACACACATTCCGTACGTCTAAATTTGGCATTTATAAGAGCCGAGTTGAACAAATGGTGACCACCAATACCCACCATACACAATTATATCATATTAAAAAGCCTGGAATGGACATTATATACAAAATATGGTCTGACATATTAAATATCTAGGTCAGCAATTTAAACACTTGGTTTCACAAGTTAATTGGTTTAATTTTCTATTCAGTAAAGATTACATTGACCTATACGTTTAGCAAAAACCTTCTTGTAGCCTATAAACCTTTACCAAATATTGCACTTCTTTACAAACCATGTAATACTTATCCTAAGTATATATTGTGCATTGTCTAGGTATCTTTTACTCTGAAGGATAACCGGATGCGTAGCACTAGCAGCGCAGACGTATTTCCACTATGCTGCGCGGTCTGAATGCAGGTGCTCCAGTTATTTCAGAACAAAATGAGTTGTTTATGGATGGGCAATGTATGTATTTGTGTCATCTATCCTTCTTACATAGGCCTATTTGTGTCGTATACAAAATAGCAAGAGGTAATTGAACTATTTTATAGCTAAATTATTTGTAACCTCCCATACCTGCAACACCATAGCTAACGATAGTTTAAGAGCCGATAGTACGATTTTTATTGTAGCCTAATCGCAAATCCTTAAAAGTGTTATATCCTTTTAATTGCTTATTTTTCAATAGCAAGGGTTTAATTATTTAAATTATTTAACTAGAAAACCGAGGGGTATGCCTATTATAACTAAATAGATTGAATCACAGTGTCTAATGGAAATACTTCATACTTCAATACTTCAAATAATGCATGTCCAGAGTTTATAGGTACGCCCACTTCTTAATATATGCTATTCTAGTTGTTGGTCAATTTGACTACTTATACCACTATTGCAAAAATGTGACTTTCTGTGAAGCTTATTCTGACACGTATATATTTATTTCCAGAGCTGTTTAAGTACACACACACACACACACACACTATCGCAACAGCCACTTAAGATGTATCAAGGCTCATGTTGATAATGTTGAAACACTTTATTGTCCATTTTTTATTTTCCATAAATGCTTGTTAATTGTTTTCCCCAGTTTGTGCTGATCAGACGTATCTCACGTCGTGGAAACAATGGTTTTGCCTGATGTATTCTCTGCTGACAGCTGTTATTTTGCAGTTGGAGCCTTACATGGATGAGAAGTTCATATCTCGGGCATTTGCCACCTTGGGAGAATTAGTAGTGGGGGTCAGAATCATTCACAACAAATCACACTGGTAAGAGAACAGAGAGACCATTTCGTTTATGAGCTGACCGATGCAAAACGTCCTATGAGAGTAGGGCTGGGCGATATGGACCAAAAATAATATTTGAGGTTGAATACCGATACACAATATATATCGGTATTTTCTATAAAGTGGGCTAAATCTTCAGGCAGTTAGACAAAACAGGAAACCTGACGGAAACGTGAATTTTTTTATTTTTAGCGACAATAATTGACATATGTGAGCTTTCTCTGGTGTCTCCGCCCCTTTAACATTCTGAACACACTAAGTGCAAGCATGGAGAGAGAGACGAACAAATCTAAAAAGTCACGAATAACTGCATAATATAACTATATCGATATAAACGATATTGTCTAATGTCATATCTCCTATCGCCCAGACCTATATGAGTGTGTTTGATGTATGTTGTTCAGGGGGGCATCTGGGTACTGTTTCATTGAGCTTCCAGACGAGGCTGCAGCAGAGCGGTGCCTGAGGAAAGCAAATGGCAAACCTTTGCCAGGAGCCTCACCGGTACGCTGCTCACTCAGCCACACGTTGACAGACCACGTGCTCCAATATTCCTTCCTCCCTGAACAAGCATTCAAATATATTGTAAATTGTAAATCCGCCGCTGTTTTCTATTGACAGCCGAGAAGGTTCAAGCTTAATCGTGCCGCATATGGGAGGCAGGGTGAGAACAGGTATATGGTATAGAGAAAATGTTGTGAACATTTTGAGAAAACTAGTCGCAGAATATAGTTTCACACTGGCGCTGAATTTATACCCATTTTCTATATTACAGCAGCCATTTCAATCAATCACTCTAAAAGTGACCTCTTTCCCTCCAGTGATGACTACTTTGGCAACCCATCTCATCAGCACTTTCTCGCCAGTGCTGACCAGTACTATCAAGAGTGGGCCAATTACGGCTATGAGGGCGGCCAGAAGGGCCAGAATATGGGAGCATATAACAGCTGCAATTATGAGCAGTATGATTACGGTAATCAGGTACGATCTGTCATTAGCTTGCATGGCCCAGACTAGTATTTGATATGGTTCCTAATATCTAATAATAGTCTTTCCTTTCGTGACCCATATTGTGTGTTAAATTAAACCGTCAACAGGCAGGTCATTATTTATAGTTTATTTTGTACTTCAATAAGCAGGTACTGTAAAAGTATAAACATTAAAGGGGGACTCGGTCATTTTGGAAAAAGATTGTTGATATTTGAACTCCAACAAAAACACCTCGCCCTTCACCGCTATAGGGTGCTCCCTCAGAAGCTCCGACCCCACACATTGGAAACGCATTGTGAAGGCTAGCATAGTGTGTGGTGCGGTCTGCACCACTTTGTTTGTGTTCCTATTAGGGCTGCACGAGTTGACCTAAAATCAATATCACGATTAATTGAACACTGTACCTCAATTACGATTAATGAACGATTTATTTGTTGCCTTTGTTTTGCTTTTTTTTAGTTCTACTACACGATGCTTCCATTTAGCCGACTAGACAGGCGGAGTTACGTGAATACACCCTAGAACTATAAATAATGAATACACAAGCGGTAGTATTCAGCAGCTTTTGTAAAAACATACTATTTGTAAATTGGGCTTGATATTAAGCATTTTAATGCATTTGACTAAAGAAAGTGAGCTGCAATAGTCAATTTCTTATTTTACAATATGAAATTGAGAATTGAGCTACACTAAAAATGTAACATATTGTATTTATCTTCCTATTGGCGTTGCGCTTGATTTAACTGAATTTTTTTAATATAACAAACCGACAAAACCTATATTTACTGAGCCAGGGCTATGTAGAAATACTGTATTTCTTTCTCAGTGTTCAGAGAACAGGCAGAGAGTGTATTATCTTACAAAACGTGTATTGTCTTATTTGCTGACTCCACCTTTAAATGTTACATTTAATTATGTATCTTAATTCTTCATTCTCTGCAGCCCCATAAAGAAGACGAAGATCACAGTCTAGAGGGTGAGTCCTATTTAATAGTCATAGTTTGTCCTAGTTATTCATTTGCCACCATAGAATGTTCTAATGTCCATTTTGTCAGTTTTGCCTCACTGCTTTTGATGTGTTCATTAGTATGATCGGCAGCTTATATTTATTCTTGTAAAGCAGTAGTAATATTTTAAAACGGTCTGTCTGTCTGTCTGTCCGGCAGAGCCCTCAGTAGAGCTGGACATTGAAGAAGCCAACAGGATGTTTATGGAGGAGAGCGAGGAGCTCTATGAAGCTCTCATAGATTGTCACTGGTCTGTTCTGGAACCGCCCACATGACCTAGAACTTTCTACAGCACTACGCCCTCTGGTGGCCTACACAATCATCATTTCCCTGTGTGGGCTAGTCACACTTCATTTTTAGTGATAAAATCATTTTATTCCTATAGTTTTGCCATTGTAATCTTTTATTCTATTTGTGCAATTGTTAAATGTCTCCAATTCATCATGATAGGCTATATTAACATGAATAGTACATTATGTGTTAAGTGTTTTCTGTGGTTCCTCATCAACTGAAAACTATGTTTTGCACAGTGGATTTGAATTAAAAGTATTTTATGTATTTGGTTGTTTGTAATGTTTGAGAAATATAGGCTGATCACCTACTATATGTTCCCCTATCTATCTTTTACCGTTCTGAAGTTTTGATACAAAATATTAACCTATGCCATAGAAACAAATAATTCGATTATGCAAGGAATATTTTATGATTGACTGTCATTGTGTTGTAGAGCCCCTACTATGCCAAAAGACAAGCTATAAACTAATCTCTTCAGCGGAATGTCAGAATTATAAGGGAAAAACCCCTGAGATTCTATAGGATAGAAAATAGGAAATATAAACCGATGCAAAATTGTAGTGACTTCTGAGGGGGGCCAGTGGGGTGGCCAGCTGTCCCCCAGCCCCCAGCCAGTGTCCCCCAGCAATGGGGGACACTGGCCACCCCTGACCCCCACATAGCGGGGCCCCTTATTCATAGTCTACAAATATTTAGGCATGTTTTAAGCTCCACTTTAGGACTAGAACATTAACAAGTTTGTAGCCCGCCTATGTGAAGTGTGAACACCTTTATCTAAATCAGTAAAGACTAACAATGTCTCCTACATTATAGCAATCCCTTTAAAAGGCTCATATTCCTGAAAGTCGTGATTCTTGACAAGCCCTGACAACCGAGATGTAGTATTGCCGAGCTGACAGCTTCCAAGACTTCAACAGCCTTGCTCATACATGCAGCTCCAACATCCAGAAGATCACTCAGAACAGTCAGCTTTGACTGTACACACACACATACACAGTTTGACACCTGCGTCCATTTGCTAAGTTGCACACATTCTGTAAGTCACTGTCAACATTACTAAAGGTGAACTTGAAAAGCAATTGCCCTTGTCGTTGAAACCAAAAAAATGTTTTGAAACCCTGAAAGGGCACCTACCCCCTGTTCTTTCGTCAACCTATAGGTGTACACATTGTATTTGGGTTTGGGTTTGGGTTTCTAACTTATTAAAGTGTGACCGGTATTTGTCAAATTTGTCAAAAATGTTAAATGTGTCCGGTAAAATAAACGTTTCCCGTACGTCGATCTGGCAATAACACATTCCTAGCAGATACCCCGTTGTGTGATACAGGATATTTGATTGTCTATTCCACATGTGTCTATCTACTTATTTTAAATACCGTAACAGCACACAACATCTGTACAGAAGCATCACTAACACCAAGGAAAGCAGGGGGTCCCCAAAGAAAGCAGGGGGTCGATCCAGCAGCCCTTGTTGAGACCCACTGCCCTAGATGCTACAAACCCAGTTACTAATTCAGTCAGGACTACTATAGTCAAAGAGAATATTCATTTGCATTTGCAGTTAGTTATATTTGGTGGTATGGGTATGTTCTGGGAGCTCCCTGCCCTTGAAAAGCCCATGGAGAGTGGAAATAGACACCCCCCACCCATAGGGTACAGAACAGAGCAAGCATCAATGACAACTATGGAGGACCAGGACTGCCATAATAAAAATAAATAAGTAAAACAAGGAAATGTAGAAATGTACGAAAATAAATAAATGTAGATATACAGAAATAAATAAATAAAATAATGTATAAATAAATATATTTAAGAATAAATAAATAAATGAAAAAATAATGAAATAAATAAATGTAGAAATGCACAAATGAATAAATAAATAAATGTAAAAAAATACAGAGATAGCCTTTTTTAATACCAAAATTTAATTATTTTTTCAATTATTTTTATATTTATTTAATTATTTATACTTTTTTTTTTCTTTATTTATACTTTTATATTTTTTATTTTATGTTTGTTCTGTCTTAGACTTGTAAATGTTGATAAATATTACAGTTTAGGTAACATACCCTTTTAATAAAATGCAACCCGAACAAGCCCTTTTGGTGTCTTGTCTTATTTTTCCCAGTAGGGGGCACACTAAACATTATGTCACAAAAACAACATAGTAAAGATTGTCTTTGGTGTATTTGCTGAGGAGAAATACACGTAGTCTCAGTGAAATATGTATTTTGTGTAAGAATATACACTAATATAGATATAGTTAATGTCAATTCTCTGCAAAATCAGCCTGGGTTATAACAAATACTTTAAAGTGCAAATACTCTGTGATGTCGTGAGTGGAAAAGAAAATGGACATCTCAGGGGTTGTCTTGGTAACCAAATGTTTTATGTTGTGCATGTGACCTCAAGTGGTCCTCAAAAAGTCTTTAAGGTCTCACTGCCCCCTACCAAACCCCCTTCCCCACACACACACACACACACCTCCGCACTACCTGATCAGATGTGTCTAATAATGTGAGCATGACTAAGACGCTCTCTGGCTCCTTAAGCTTCTGATCCGAGGATCAGTCTGTCTGATTACTGGAGAGGGAACCAACAGTGACTAATAACGGGCTGAACAAGCCCGATTACATTTGGCCTATATAGGCTTCTTTCTAAAAGTCACTGCGGGTGTGTGTATGTGCAAACCCTAGCTACTCCATTGCAATTTTGTGTGTGCGCGTGGAAGAGGGTGGGGAAGACACATGTCAGGTCGCAGGTCCTGTCACCGTAGCAACCTTATCTTGTGGAACTATGGGGACAGTACATGACAGGCTGAGTGTAGCACTTCCAACGCCCCAGCCCAAACCTTTTTATCGGCCTTTGGGTGAGCGAGCGAGCGAGAGAGAGAGAGAGACCGCGTCGGTGTGAAGAAAGGCGTCTCGGGGGAAACGCGGAGAAAAGGTCATCCAGACGCCGCCTGTCAGGGCCTCTGATTATGCGGGCCGAATCAAACGCAGGAGGCTTATTTGCATATTCCCTTTTGTTGGAGTTGTGTCCCTTCATGTCTGCCCTGCTTTTCATTTCCTCCAACGCACACGCACGCACACACACACACACGCACACACACACACACACACGGAGAGTCGCAGGACAATGTTCTGGTCTGATCTGACGCATGATAGACAGAATGCAAGACGTGGCAACAAAGAGCTGGCCTCCATTATTAGGCAGCAGAGTGCCCGTATGTGTTTGTTTGTCTCTTTGTGTGTGTGCGTGTCTGTGTTTGTCTTTGTGTGTCTGTGTCTGTGTGTGTGTGTGTGTGTGTGTGTGTGTGTATGTGTGTGTGTGTGTGTTGGAAATAAACTCTGTCTTCCTGTCACAGCTCCGTTCAGTTCAGCAAACCTGCCCGTGGAGCTTATTGATGGGGCTGGCTGCTGATTGGCCAACTGGCCGTCTAGTTGGCTGATTGGATGGCTGATTGGATGGATGGATGGATGGATGGATGGATGATTGGATGGATGGATGGAGACTGTTCACATCATTCCAGCTGTGGAGGCCACAGCAGCTGTTCTGTCCAGCACGTTTTTGTGTGTATGTGTGTGTGTGGAAGGGAAGGGGGGGAGGGAGGGTGGAGGGGGGGTGCTCACTACCATCCCAGCTCATTTATACATGCTGAGCAGGTACACCTATGTCAGTGGAAGGGGGGAAACCTTATCGGCCATGTCCAACTGTCCATGATTCATGTCAGTTAATGAGAAGATGGTTCTGTTGATCAGAGCTCCCCAGGACCGCCGGGGAGGGGGGGGGGGGGGGGGGGGGGGG
>JAODOY010000562.1:0-13622 GCA_025399855.1 Forbesichthys papilliferus | reverse complement strand
AAATGCATGTTCCTTACAAATGTGGCTTCATTTAAAACGGGAAATAATTAGGCTTTCCAATGGTATAAGATGTATTGACAATAAGCATTGCAACAAAGATATAATCTACCAAACACAAATGTACTTACCTTTTGTGTTATGTAGTATATCAATACTTACATTATAGTATGTTTCAAGTGTATTGAATTTTATTTTGATCAACTGCAGATACAAAAATCCATTGCATATTAATTAAAAGATAGTTTTAATGAATATGCATCCTTGCAATAAGTGATTTTCTGTTCATAATGTGACAAACTTGCTGAAAACACAATATGCTTTCATTTGCTACTATAAACGAACATGCTATTAAGCAGATGTTCCGTTCCAGTAGCTTTGCTAAGTTATTATTAAACAACCTGCACTACAATATTAGAGGCTTCCTTAGCTTTGACCTTCACTGTCCCCCCCCCCCCCCGCCCCACACACTCACTAAAGGCCAGGGAACCCAAGGCGTTGATGAAGATCGAAACCCTCAACGCTACCTTCCAGCCGGCTAAGATCGGGAACCCCTGCGGTCTGCAGATCACCTACCTGAAAGACAACAGCACAAGGAACATCTTTGTCTATCACAGTGATGCCAAGGTACAGTACACATGCATACATAAATACATACATGTGTTTTACATATTTAACATAACACATACAGTATATACAGTATATAGACCTGCCACCATGATTATTTCATCGACTTATTGTACAATATATGACCTCCATCATTTTGGCTAACGGCTATATTGCCCATTGTGCTTACATGGGCTTTGCATAATAGAGTTAGCCATGTCCATGACCATTGTCTGGTCTGTGTCGGAGATGGGGTTCATGGCAGGCAACGCGCCACACACACAAAGAGCAGACAGCGACAGGTGAAATAAAACCGGTTCCTCGAGGCCAATGGGTGTTTTAATAGGTGTTTCTTTCCAACAACTGCATTATTCCAACCAGTAAGTTTGGACAAACAAATGTGAAAACGCAGCATTTATTTGATTTGCTCCAAGGTTTATGTTGAATACTTCACCCATGCCATGCAATGAAATGGGTTTAACCAAGACTGTTTAATGTCAAACCCATTTCATTGAATCCCACAACTTTGGAACACTCTACCTGAGGAGCTTATGTCAGCAAACTAAAAACATCATATATTATACCATACTAGACCTCCTGCCATGCTTCCTCACTCTCACCACGAGCCCTGAAAGTGCTGACCCTCCCTGGTTAGGTTTTCCTCTCCTCTCTTCTATCGTTCTCGTCTCCTCCCACGCCAAAGCGCACGGCGGTGGTGCTCCCTGTGCCACAGACAGGCACACTGACTGGCTTCTCCTGTGATGCGTCATGCTCCAACACACACTGTCCTGTATGCTAATCTGCTCAGTAACACAGACACTGTGTGTGTGTGTGTCTCTCTGGGAAAGTGTATTGATTAGCACATACGTCAGGGCTTACTACACCTATGCACCTTTAAGAGAGGATTGTAGAGAGAGGAAGAGGTAAATAATGAGGAGAGACGCAGTATGAAGCTGACAGCCTGAAAGGTCCTTGGTCGTGAATGCAGACTGTACAGTGGTAAGAATGAATCTAGCCAATTAAAAATAAAAAATACAATGCCACCCATGAGGCAAGAAACAAAGAGATGGAGAGAGAGAGAGGATTCAGCTCTGCTCCCTCTGCTGGCCATATTGTGTCATTACGAGCAGTAATCACCTGAGCTCACCAGGTTCATTGTTGCATTGTGGTAACACTGCAGTATAACTTTCACTGAGCTTTTAACCCACTCGTATTACCAAGGACTTTCGATGTTCAGACAGCTTGTTTTGGTCTAGATCTAACGTTATTTGACTATTATGGTCAGTTGAGGGCAATGGAAAGTGAGCCATGTTCTACTTTAAAAAAGTATTTAATTTTAGTGTGGATTTCATTTGTTTAACATTTATTTTTGTTATTATTGAATTGATGTTGTATTTATGTTCTCTTATGTGAATATAACTTATATTCTCAGTATGTTATAACAGGCTTCAAAAGACCTTCCTTCATAAAACGTGCTTTCTTTTTAGATTGTATTATTAGAACTGAGCGGCTGTGGAACTATGTCAACAGATGTACCTCAAGCATGTGCCCAGTCTGGAGGATCTGTGATAAATAAATGATGAGCTTTATGTTTATTTTTTCCTCACCACAGAATGATGTAGTGAACTTGTCTTCTCTTCCCCACACACACACACACACACACACACATGCACAGGAAATGGTGGACTGGTTCAATGCAATCAGAGCAGCCAGGTTCCACTATCTACAGGTGGCATTTCCTGGGGCCAGTAATGAAGAGGTGAGCATTGATGACGGGTTAAACCTACAGACATGGAAACACTGTCCATGGTCCATGTGGCATTATGGCATTATGCCTGTCTGGTAGGGGTGGCCTCACATTAATGTAGCTGTATTTGGAAATATGTTGACTGATTCAATGTAATACTGTTGGACCAAGTGTGTTTGTGTGTGTGTGTGTGTGTGTGTGCGTGTGCGTGGGTGTGCATGTGTGTGTGTGTGTGTGTGTGTGTGTGTGTGTGTGTGTGTGTGATGCCATAATCAGTTCTTGTTAAAATGCTGACTAAACATGTAATTATAACTACTGTATAACTATATCAAATTAATTTATTTTGTTTAAAATGCTGGTATCATGCACGTAATTATTGCCTACCGCTAATGCTTGATCTCTTGATGTAGTACTGTTCTGCCAGTTATGTTACATTGAAATGGCAAAAGACAATCTGTCTCACAGTGATGGACAGGTTATATTAATAATAGATGCTAATAGTTGCATTTGAAAGGCAGATAGATTGCCTTTGTGTTTCAATACAGGGCAGAATGAATTGTCCACTTAAACAACGTATGGCAGCATGGGTGTAGATGTGTGATTAAGTGCTCTGTAACTGGAACGGAAGGTTCAATATACGCTTACACTAGGCAATGTTTCTTTCCAGGGCAGCTGCCCTTCAGCAGTACACACCCTCAATGCTAACCTCCTGCATGAGTCATAGATAAGACTAAACTGCTAGTTTGCTATTCATATTTGAATAGCTAAAGGACGCTAACTTTGAGAAGGTTGAAGGGTTAGTGTCATGAAAGTTAAGGCTCGCTGCAGTTCCATATCTGGCCACATATTTTCATTGGAAAGCTGTGTGGCGCTGTGGAGTTTCTGTGGGCAGAGACATACAGCAAGTTTATATTTGAAGCGAGCAGATAACGAGATGACTGCAAGGTGAAACTTAAAATATACATTTACATCATTTATCAGCTGCTTTTATTCAAAGCAACTAACAATTAGTACATCAACAAATGAACAGGCAATGGTAAGAAAATCATATTCTGTCTGAATAATGACAGCATGTTATCAGGGATAACACACATTACAAATATATAATTCAACCCTTAAAGACAATTATTACCAATAGCATAGTTCCATGTATTTTGCAAGGAATAGTGTGCCTGTGAAGATCAACTGCTTGCATACTGTATATATCCAACAGCCTGGATTACTAAAGAAGAGTAATAGTCCCGTATTCTTAAATGCAGGTGCTTTCAAAGATGATACTACATTGCACAGTATGAAAACAACAATTCTTCTGAGGCACATTAGCACAGTTTCAAGATATTTTCTATTACGAATCATGGAGGGCTTTTCATATTGATTATGGTTTGCCTCACTACAGCTGGTACCTAAACTCACACGGAACTTCATGAAGGAAGGCTTTATGGAGAAGACAGGTCCAAAGGTTAGTTACTATATAACCCTTCAAGCACAATACGACTACGTTGTATACTAACACTCTGGACCATGGGTCTTTAAACCAGTGTTATACAAATGTGTTGGTATGAACCTTTCAAAACTTTTTCAAACATAAACAGCAAGCTGATGAGGACATCTTTGGTACTGGATGCACGCAAATAGGCATTAATAAAGTCCTTATATAATGTCTCTGGCATTACGCAAATGTTTTAGAATCTAAAAATGTTTAAATAATCTATTTTATATAAATGGTTTAGTGTAATCACATTGACTGTTTGCATCCTTATTGAACTCCCTGCAGCACACTGAGGGCTTTAAGAAGAGATGGTTTACCATGGATGACAGAAGACTGATGTACTTCAAAGACCCTTTGGTATGAAACATTCAGTCCGCTGGTTTTGAGATCGGCGTGGGATTGTGTCAATTCTTTGTCAATGCTACATTTATTTATTATACTCAATGTGCTGTATACTATTATGCAATATGCCAGACATCTGAAAGTCTTGGCCTAAACTTTGTTATACGTTATGAAGTGTAATGTTTTCAATTTTGAATTACAGTAACTGTTCTATTGATAATAATCAAATGTATTCTTAGTGACATTTAATATATGGTGTACTGTAGCTGGAGAAATCACAACGATACATGTTGTGCTTTTTAAATAAATAGTATGTTTGGGGCTAGCCTGGTGTAACCAGACGCAAAATTCACTGTGAATATGCCGGCCACGCTCCATTGGGAAGTGTTAACAGTCATTACTTCTGGGTGCAGACCTGTGGTTAATTTATAACTATACTACAGTATATACTATATATAACTACTTATAACAGCCGTTAACTAATCTGGATTTCTACAACTGTTTTGATTGCCTCATCTAGCTCTACCACCATTTAGAAACATGCTTGGTTTCACTGTCATCTCACTTAAGCCACCCCCCTGGATGCTGGTCCATCATCCAGGGTGGCTGTGTGAACACTTAAAGGACAGTGCTTCCAGATTATAATCTCAGTGAACATTGATCTGAGAGCAATGGGTGGCAATTGGGTGGTGGAAGGCTAATTTGGGGCTCAAAAGGTTTGAAAACTACTGCTCAGTAATGGCAAAGTATTTCTACTCTCTCACTGTCTCTCTCCCTTTCCCTCCTTCCGTCTCTCTCTCTCTTTCTCTCTATCTCTCTATCTCTCTCTATCTCTCTGCCTCCCTCTCAGGATGCGTTTGCTCGGGGAGAAGTGTTTATCGGCAATAAAGAGAACAGCTATACAGTATTGTCAGGCCTGCCCCCCTCCACTCAGGGATACCACTGGAAACACGGCATCACCATAGTAACGCCAGACAGAAAGTTCCTGTTTGCCTGCGAGACTGAAGCCGAGCAAAAGGATTGGATAGCAGCCTTCCAGAGGGTCATCAATCGACCAATGAGGCCTCAGGAATATGCAGGTACAGAAAAACCATTAAATTTCCAAATAAATATTAGTTGCATGAGAAACTACATTATACCTGTAGTAAGTTAAACACAAATTTCATGAATAATTATATACCCACTAATACAGTGGAGGATATAAACTGCCTGCGTGTATTCCAACATTGCCATTGGTTTTCATTGCAGTGGAGGCCCATTTTAAGCACAAACCTTGACATTTGTGCTTCACGATGAAGTCTCACCTCAGCTGCTACTGGACTGGTCCAGTCTCTACACTGACCGATGCCTCTGAGCCCAGCTGTTGTAGTGGATCTCCTGAGATAGGAACTAACATGAATTAAATCCCAATGATGAAGGGACAGTGGTCTAACTGTACACCATAACGACGTCTTATGGAACTCTTGGCTGCTTGCTTGGGGGTGCACTTTTAGACATAAGTTTAACTGGTGTTTAGATCATCACTGATGCCTGCCCTATGTGTCAATCACCACACCATTCTTGGTCCCACCCTCTGAACATTGTCTTGTGAATGGTTCATTGTCCCAGTAATCTAGTGTATTTATGTAATCTAGAGTAATTGCACAGTGTGCTTAATTTAGACCATGCATACTTAATTTATTGAATGTACAGTTTTGGTAACAGTGACTGTGTGGAATTGTGAAGTTGTTCATTGTGAAAGCTAATTCCCTGGCGAACTTGATTCTGAATTGACAAGGTGCTGTTGGGAACATGTGTGTGCATAAATCCCATACTACACAATGTCACAAAGATTGCCATCTCAGATAATGTAGCTGCAGTGTCCTGCTTTGCATCTGAACTCATTTACAATGCCAACACATGTTCTCATATTTATTTAAATGCATAATACATACAGTAGTTGTTGACATGAATGCTGCTTCCAAGGACCATAATGTGACAGGATGGTAGATCCTTTACTGCTTCTACAACTGTTTTTAAAAAAAAATAGTTTTACAGACCTTATGATCTTGATAATTTATTTGGAGTCATTTGAAATAATTTCAACATCAATACAGAAGAAAACACATAACGTTTGGGTTGCATTTTGTCACAAATGACTTTTTCAACAAGAAAGTATATATAGATCAGTGATTCCCAACCTGGGGTCCATGTTCCCCTCTGGGAGGTGCTAGAGTTCACAAGGGGGTGATTGGAGAGGCAGGGAGCTCCAAGGGAAAATGTTTGGGAACCACTGCTATAGATTATACTGACTGTCTGTAGACAGTATAAACATCTGAGCACTCAAAAACATGAATAATATTATGGCTTATTTGGTATAAAATTATTAATTGTGAGAAAAACATTGAAGGTTATTTATCTGGCCAGTAGACGGCGCCACTCTACCACTCATAAGCTGTTGCCATGTATAAATGTAACCGGTGTTGGGAAAGTTATTCTGGAAATGCAATAAGTTACTAATTACTTATTACTCCTTCAAAAAGTAATTATTTTAGTAATTACTGGGTATTAAAAGCAATTAGTTACGTTACTAGTTACATATATTACTTTCACAATAACTACCCTGCCTTGCCCCTTTCTAAAAAACAGAAATCTTGTTCATGTAACGCAGTAATGCAGCATTACTTGGATTAGTAATAGTAATATTAATACCGTTTTAGAAAGAGTAGTTACACTACTAGTTACTGAAAAAAGTTAGAGGAATATACCGGTACGTAACTCACACTTTTACAAGACACAAACACACATAAACACATTCACATACCGTCCACTATCTGTCACCATGGTTACATTTGTGTAGTTTCTGTCTGAATGGCATGTTGTCATGGAAATATACCCATGATACACACTGTAGACACTGGGCCACTGAGTTTGAGAGGAAGGTTTTACCTGGACAGGAAAGACCTGGAGAATGGACTCAAGCACCTCTCTGCAGCAATAGTCTAGAAGCAAACAGGGATTTTTGTTTTTCCTCTAATGTACACAATAGGTGTTTAAGAAGCATTATAGTAACAGTCTGGGTGTTTGTCTTTGTCGACGCACAGAATAAGCATTCTTTAGAAGTTTGTATATTCCATTCAGATCGTTGTATTACTTTTGCACAGTGTACGAGCTTTCATATTTAGTCAGGGTACAAAAGACTTCTTCAAGATGAGTACAGTTTTCTCCAGGGGAGGAATGTTGGGTAATATGAACAGGTTTGTAGCAGAAACACATCATATACTGTAAATGTATACAATAGATAATAGTTTGAACTACTTGCATAGTGTACATTGCCATTTATGATCTTGAACAGGTTGCAAGTCATTTCACAGGCTTATGTGTGTATACAGGGAATACAGTATATTATACTGTATATTATTATATTATTATTATAAAATATTATTATTATTATTATTATTATTATTATATATATTATTACACAGTATATTATACTGTATACTGTAGTGGGTTAAGCATATTGATGAGATAAAATGGGTCTTAAAATAATTATACACAGTTAAGTACAGTATTAACCAGTACTACAAAAGCAATCATTGTCGTTCCACTAAAATGTTAACCTTAAATTGAAATAGTTTAAGAATGGAATTCAATATAAATACCTTATATTCGCCAATATGGCCTAAAGCACTTTAGTACCACTGATAATCAGGGCCAGATTGGCACACCAGTCTACAGCTGTCCTGTCCATCCTATACTAGCAAACAAACCATTAGTTTATAGCACACACAGCATAAAATTATAATATTATGTAACAGTATACCATAAGGTAAGTCTGTCAAAGCACACAAAGTAAGGGTTCCATAGTTCAAGTCTACACTGGAACAGTAAAGCGGTCATAACACAAAAAGCACCTCAAAGTAGAAGGTTGTGTTCTGTACAGATATAGTGAATATCCTCCACGGAGCCTAAATCAGCATTGATTCTGATCCACAAAATATGGCAGTAATGTCTGCACATATTTGGTAGTAAGCAGCATGAGATAAAGGTTGTACTGATATAGAATAATTGGCTGCCACTAATAACAATATAACCAACTAGTTAGATGACTCTCACTATCCATTTCAACAAGAAAGAAGCAAGCCAATTTTAAAGCCGCTATCTAGACTACAGTCAACCTGTCAACAACTTGTTTTTGGGGCCTGTGTGTTCCCCTGGGTTTCTCCTCCCTCACAGCCTGTTCAGGGAGGCGTAGCTGGGCTGTTCCCACCTGCCTGGGGGGCTAGGGGCGTGGCATGGGCCCTACGAGGGGAACACAAATACGGGTGCTGGTACAGCGCAGGGTACCCTGGGTAAGAGGCATGGAACTTGAGGCTCTGCAGGTCACACTGGCTGATGGAGGCAGAGGAGTGGGGTGAGACAGGGGGGGCCGGGCACGGGACGGGTCCCAGGGTGGGGGGGTGTGTGCTGTAGTGCCCGGGGCTCATCTGTTCCATCTTAATCGCAGGCTTTGAATGACTGTCAACGCTGCTGCTGTCATTACTCGAGGCACCACCAGGGGGAGCTGTTCCAGCTGTGGTCCAGGCATTAGCGGTCCACGAGGGAACGCAATGAGAGTTAGAGTACGGCTGAGATGCGAGTTGGGATCCCGAAGAGTTAAAACTAGGTACGTGCGTGTTATCTGTGCAAGGGGGTAAGGAGGCGGGGCCGTGGCTGCTGACGGACAGGTAGCGGTCGAACTCGCTGACGTCGAGGCTGATGACGTCGGTGCTGAGTTCAGCGATATCGACACTGCTAAAGTCCATGTTGTGGCGGTGACCTGCCAGGGAAAAAACACAGTTTGGAGGCCAACAGCCCTCCTGCTTGACCACTAGGGGCAGGTCTATTTTGGGAGTGGTCGGTGGCGTTGGCGGGCCATGAGGTTGCCCTGGAAACCATAACAAATAAATAAAACAACAATAAAATTATAGTGGGCCATAACACTACTTTTATGTTAACACAACTACAACATATTAGGACGCATCACGATATTAACATGTTTACTAACATGTTTGCATGATATTCACGTGATTCTAAGCATCCCTCCCATCCCAAGTGGACAATAAACCAACAGAATAACCCCAGAATCCTCTCACCCATCCTATCAAGATGGCAATGACGGTGTCCCTCGATGTGACCTGCTATTGTGGCTGTCCCAGATTCAGACTTGTAGTCCTGTCCATGCTGAGGGAGCTCTCCAATGGCAGGTGTAGAAGAGGCTCCATCAGAACCCAGTTTGGTGTCTTTGCGTCTTCGAGGCTGGTACTTGTAGTCTGGGAAGTCTCTCTTGTGCTGCAGCCTGAGTCTCTCAGCCTCCTGGATGAAGGGACGCTTCTCCATCTCAGACAGTAGCCTGGGCAACACATACAGTACAACATGCTCTATCATATGGTACACATTCATGTAGCAGTAATCAACTATTTTCTATGTAACGAAATAGTGGAGTGATTGTGTCCTAAGCAGAGAATGACATCACACTCCTGTGTGTTGTCATTTGAACTCCTCTGTAACTAATTACTATATCCAAAATGGTAATAATTTTACTAATCCAAGTAATGCTGCATTACTACATAACAAGAACTAGATATATGGACCTAGCAAATTTATGATAGGCTAATTGAACCAACCTGTCTAATCATCTGGTTTGAGAGGCTGCAATGTTTTCACTTTGGCTGATTGCTATTGTTGACACTAAGGTCAATTATTGTTTCAATAAAGAGGATTCAATCACATGAGAACAGGATGTCATTTTTTTGAAGGTGGGAGGCAGGGTAGTGATAGTGATAGTAATATAATAATGTAACTAGTTATCCAACCAATTCGTTTAAATACCCAGTAAAAAGTAAAGGAGTATTAGTATTACTTTGAAGGACTAACCTAATAAGTAAATAGTAACTTATTACAATTCCCGAGTAACTTGCCCAACACTGAGTAATAGTAATATAGGCTGTTCTAAATGTAATTGTTCTCTACACAGTTGTTTAATGCATTGATTTGGGTAGACTTGTCCAACTTCAATAACAGTTACGTTTCATAGCTATAGTGTTATATTATTTTTATTTTTATTTTTTTCATAGGCAGCTACAGTGGGCTATGTCTATGTGTTTTGCAATGATTTATGATAATTAACAGCTATCAGCCAATCGTAACTTTTGCCATAAAGCAATACGTTTAAGTTAACAACAATGAATAATTTCAAATTGCATTAAAAAAAAACAATTTGCTCACCGCCAGAGTTTGCCCAAGATCTTGCTGAGCTCGGCATTGTGTATGTGTGGGTACTGGTCAGCCAACTTCCTCCGCGCCGCCTGCGCCCACACCATGAACGCGTTCATGGGTCGTTTGACGTGAGGTTTGCTCTTCAACCCCCTGTCTGTTGCAGGAGGCACCGGAACCAGGGACCAGTCATAGCCCTTCAGAACCTGCGAGACAGCGTCGCTGATGCAGGCTGGGAAGCGGTCGTCGTCCAATTCGCACTCGTGCGTAATTCCAGAAGGGCGCGCTGTTTTTTCCCCGGGATCTGGGTTTTGTGAAACATGCAGATATGCAGGGTTGTCCACTCGGCTGCATGGATGTTCAGTAAGGGCTTGGTTTTCTTCTGGCATGATTGGTCAGTAAAAACTTAATGCTTAATATAAGAACATTTAATCCAATAATCTAGGGCATCTCTATTAACACCAAATGTGAAGAAGCCTGCAATCACCACTGTAAACTGGTTTCCATCTTCAAATAAACCTCATCTCACTTGTTCAGTGCCCTGCCCCTACACAGAACTTTTAGCACTCTCAGAGTCGGAACTCTCCTCCCCTTATACCCTATTGGTGTTAGGCTATCGTAAAGCTGGCAGAGCAGTAAACGTCGTTTTGTTTCGATTTCTAAATGCATTCAGGCATTTTAATTCTGATAATTTAAAATTAGTAGGCTATGAGTATCTCTTCAATTTAAAGAGAACACATTTCTCAAGATGGGAAAAGCACTGGCCAGGTGCAGACTAGAATGCTGATAATAATAGCGTTGCAGGTCAGATTATGTGCGACGTGTGATATGAGAGGGAGCAAAGGAAGGGAAAACAATGATAGGCCTATTAGCATATAGCCTACTCCAACACAGAAAAGAAAAATAAGACATTGGTGATTTTATGCCTATTTAATTGTAGGCTATTGCATACAATTTACATTACAGTATTTATATTATTATTTGTATTATTAGGGAATTCAATGCTTAGACTGTATTAAAGGCGTGTCTCATTGAACCAATCAAAAGGTAAGTAAGGCCTGTTAGAGCAGACCGGAGCAGGTGCAATGCATCCACGTGTAAAGTGAACATATGATCCCTAAATAGGTTATAAGAAATATAAATAGATATCAGTACTTATTATTTATTTCATTTGTATACTTTCATGATAATACATTTTTATATTTAGGCTTATTTAAAAACTAGACTACTAAGACAGTCTGCTGCAATCACGTGACTGCTTGGGCAACAATATGGCGACTCCCGGTGAAAGTTCAGAGTGCTTAGTTAGAAAAAGGCGTGTGGATACGTTCAAGACAGCGACTGAGTTTAATGCCGACAGTGAACAAAATGGGCAGGAGAAAAGTACTTTTAAAGAGAAGGCAAAGGGCCCTGTTTCTTTGCAAACTGGGACGTATTGGCTTACTCGAATTGTGCTCCTGCGCGCTATTGCGTTTATCTACTGTAAGTAGCCTACGTGTATTTAGCCTACATCTGTTGAAGTTGTTACAAATAAAGTGTAATTTACAACCAAATCAACCTCTATTGCAAATGTGAGAGTAGGTCAAATTAAAAAGTAAAATCCATATTGATAAACATGGAAAATGTCGTCTCTCTCTCTCTTTCTCTGTCCAGTTGTAGCATTCTGTGTGGCTTACAAACAGAATAAACAACTGATTGGCGAACGAGGCTTGATGCCATGCAAAGACTACCTATACAGTGTCAAGCGTTATGTGGGGGGCAAGATAGGCATGGCTGCACTGACATACACCCCATCCATCCTCTGGTTCATGGACTGGAGTGACATGGACACCCACCTAGATGGCATCGCTCTAGTTGGGCTGGGGCTGTCTGGGTTTGTTCTGGTGACTGGAGCTGCCAACATGGTGATCATGGCAACACTGTGGATTCTCTACCACTCCCTGGTCAATGTGGGACAGCTGTGGTTAGTAGATCTATGTGCTTTTACACACAAACACACATTATTTGTTTAACAAACTAAACGCTATGGTCCTAAACAGACTTTCCTCTTGTGATCCAAGTATTCCGTAAACCATAAACTTAATGTAGTAATAATAATAGTAATAATAATGTGAAAATTCTCCAGGAATGTATCTTAAATCCAGTCTTTTATTGTTCTGTTCTGTTTCCAGGTACTCCTTTGGTAAGTGAACTTGACCTTCTGTTTGGAAAAGGCATACAATTCATCCTCCATTGGACAGTTTCTTGAGAACCAGAGAAGAGGTTTAATTGAGCTGAGCCATAGAGGTTTACTCAAACATTTTAATTTTCGTATTTGTATTAATATATTTAACTCTTTCCCTGCCTCACTTTGTCATTGTGCGTGTGAATATAAAAATGAATGATGCATTCTTCAGTCAGATATGTTGCAACAGTAGTAGAGTAGAGTAGTAGGGTTAGAAGCAGTTGAGAACATTAGACAGCTTTTATGGCGTGAGTGAGAATGCATGTTGGAAATTTGTCCCCCACTATTACACACATCTCTTTTACATATTAATGCCACACCTCTGACGCCTCCTCTGTTTTCCCCCAATTCTCCCTCCAACTCACGCTAGTAGTCACTAGTCAGTAAATCAGTTATAGGTCTAAGGCCCTACCACATCTGCTAAGTTAACATGTAATGTATCTATGCTTGTGTGCTTTTTACATGGATAACCTTCTGATTTTAATCTTGGTGAGGGAGGAAAATAGCAAGAACTTATAAATAGAAGGGTTAATGTTGGTTTACGACCCAGATATGTGGTTAGGTCAGTGGGGAAGGGCTCTGATTGGTTGCTCTACTGTAGCTGGGAAGAGCGGGGGGTGGTGGGGGTAGTCCACAGTTTGTGGTTAGCTGTAGTTTTTATGCCATGAAACACGTCTCTGCCTGGTATATCTGACTCCATTTGGCTAAGTTCCTCTCTCCTGTATTCCAGGCTGGGAGAGCCAGTTGCTGGAGACAGGGTTCCTCGGCATGTTTCTGTGTCCAGTGTGGACATTGTCCCAGGTCCCTCGGCATTGTCCCCCCTCCTTCATCGTCATCTGGGCCTTTAGATGGCTCATAGTCCGCATAATGTTGGGAGCTGTGAGTAGCAACAATCACACACACAGCCAACTATATTGTAATGAAAACAACAAACACGAGTGTTTATTTATGGACTATTCTCTCTCTCTCTCTCTCTATCTATA
>JAODOY010000561.1:0-13622 GCA_025399855.1 Forbesichthys papilliferus | reverse complement strand
ATGTATATATATATATGTATGTATGTATATGTATGTATATATGTGTATATGTGTATATGTGTATGTATATATATATGTGTATATGTGTATATGTGTATATGTGTATGTATATATATATGTGTATGTATATATATATATATGTGTGTATATGTATATATGTATGTATATATATATGTGTGTATATGTATATGTGTGTATATATATATATATATGTGTATATGTGTATATATATATATAGGATTTACATGTATGTTATTATAAAAAAAATGATTTAATTAGTATTAGAATTGTTCTTCTGTAGCTCCATTCAAACATACAGCCCAACACGACACTCCATTTGGTGATACATTGTTTTTGTAGTGAATGAAACAGAACCGTGGAAGTGATGCTGTTTATTTCCAGAATGACACTGTAGCAGGTGGACATGGTTGCAGCAGCACTGCAGTCTCCATACATGGCACACGGGTCACTTCAATACAAATACAGCATATACCTTCTTAAACTACTGCATGCACTCAAAGCTGCTGCGCAACTCTGTGTCTGTGTAGAGTAAACTCTCCACATATCAGGGTCCTCACCTTCAAAGACAACCCCTTTGACATAACCAGTAGAATTCTGTTGTTTATTTGTTTGTTTCCGTACATTCAGGATAATTGTGGGTTCCCTAAGGGGGGATAATCAATCATGAATTGCGCAATAAGACTGCTGCCACCTGCATCTAGCCAATAGGACATGCTGGAACATGCTGGAACATGCTGGAACAGATTTAGGTTCAGCATGGCAAACTCGTTCAAACATCTCATGCCTCAGACAGCAGGTGTTGATTTAGGAATTCTCTGTGATTTCTACATGATTCTTATATCCACACACATGCACGCACACACACACACACACACACACAGACTGATCATTTATTTTAATAAAACAAACTTTTAATAACACAGACTAAACTAAATAAATAAATAAACTAATGCGAGCTGACGACCATCCCGAGGCTAACAGAATTGGCAAGTAGTCCGTTATTCAAAGCCCCGCCCCCCTTTGTTACTGTTGCAATGCCAGCCTTGTAAAGTAGGCTACTGGTGTTTACAATAACAGTGACAGATATTCCAAAGGAAATAATTAGTTGTTCTGAAACATCAGAGAGAAGTAGACAGAACTACATGTTCTTGAGAGCTACAGTAGCTTATTCACAGTCTCAATGCAACCATTAAGAACCATCGATCGTGTCAATTCACGTGAATGAATGACAAACAAGTAGGCTAGACTACAGGAACAATGTCCTTACACAACAGGCTAAGTCAATACATTTGAGGATGTAATAACTGCACCATTTCTGCATTTTCCCTAAATGCTTGACAGTTTCCCTAACATACAGTGTATTGTACATTGATCGTTCTAGGAAGGGGGCATATTTCAGATAGAGAGCGGTTTACAGCTTCTTTTAATGGGGAGATGATATCTAACGTGCTGTTGACCAGTGATCATGTAGGCATGTTGACCAGTGTTGGTTGTTGTTAACCTAGTAGTCCGTGTGGGTTAGGGCCTGTAATGGTGGAAATCTGTTGTGCTACAGTATATGCAGTCCCAACTAGATGGTATTATGCATGCCCACACACATACACTGCAAATATATTGAACACAGCTTTTTATTCATTTATTTATTTTTTTGCAGTGCAAACAAAGCATTGCTTTCAAGATGGACGCTTCATAAAATTCCTCTCAAACCAGTGTGATGCCCCCTTCACTCTTTGTCCGTCTCACACGCTCTCTATGATGAAGAACAAGATTCTGTGATGCTAAAATCATATGACCGTAAAGTACAAACACAGCCATGTAGTTCATTCAGTCAGACACTAACTCATACATGTACACACACACACGAATGCATGGTCGCACGGTATGTCTGTGTGCGTGTGTGTGTGCGTGTTTGTGTGTCTGTGTGTGCGTGCATGTTCATGTGTGTGTGGCTGTGCATGTTTGCGTGTGTGTGTGTCTGCACATGTGTGTGTGTGTGTGTGTGTGCATGTTTGTGTGTGTGTGCGTGTGCATGTTTGCGTGTGTGTGTGTGTGTGTCTGCACATGTGCGTGTGTGTGTGTCTGCACATGTGTGTGTGTTTGTGCGTGTGTGTGTGTGTGTGTGCTGTTTCTCGCGTGACTAAAGAACAGGTTGTTTCTGTGTATTGAGCTACAGAGGCATGTTAGCACCAACTGGCAATATATAAACACCCAGAGGGTGTGTGTGCCTGAAATTGGATGTGTGTGTATGGATTTTTACGTGTGTGTGTGTGTGTGTGTGTGTGTGTGTGTGTGTGTGTGTGTGTGTGTGTGTGTGTGTGTGTGTGTGTGTGTGTGCTTGCAGTTATTGCTCTCGCATGTTCGTGTATTCAGTTAACTTTTTTTCACAATATCGACACGCACAAACAAACCAGGGCCATGTTCCAATTCTGTGTAAATTGTAACTGATTCAGGACTGATACCTACACACATAGCTTTATTAGTTTCTTCCATGTATATGCAGTTTCTTCATCAGGACCTTGTCTAACTTTACAGTAAGACAAGATACTGTTTAATCCGTCTAATAAATTCAAAACACATGGCTTCCGGTGGCTTTAAAGGATTATATAGAAAGGACTGCAAAAAAAAAAGTAAATTAGAAAAATAGAGAAATTACAACTTTCCATATTTCATTTACAATATTTCCCTTAAATCTACATACCCTATGACCCTTTCTCTCCCTCTCTCTCTCTCTCTCTCTCTCTCTCTCTCTCCCGCTGTGTGTGATGTCGGCTGGGTTCACACAGAGGTGTGCTCAGCTGTTCTTCTCCAGATAGGAGCATTTCCAGCGGTGTGGAGGATACTTTAAAGGCCTGTTCGTCGGCTGGGTGGAGGTGGTGGTAATTGGTGTCCTCTCCTTCTCCCAGAGATGTGTTACCATAGCACAATATAAAAACGTCTTGCTCACTGCTTGTTAATGTCTCACTCTGGAGTTGGTGACACTGGTGTGTTTGTGTGTTTTGGTGTTTTGTGTGGACATATTTGTGTTTATATTGTGTGAATTGAAAGTTTGTGTGTGTGCGTGTGTGTGAGATACCTTTGTATCTGCATGTGTGATTTGTGTCTTTGTTTCTGTGTCTTTGTGTATCGTTTGTGTGTGTGTGCGTGTGTGTGTTAGCGTATGGGCGCACAGTCACAATCTGAGATAACCACCCCTGGAGTAGCTGATGTAATCTCAGAGTTGCCTCTTGAAACACAAGGTTCCTTTCCTTTGATGAGAGAGAGAGAGAGCTCTGAGAAAGCTCTGAGAGAGAGAGAGGGAGAGAGCGAGAGAGAGAGAGAGAGAGAGAGAGAGATCAAAAAGGAATAGAGAAATGATCAAAAAAAACAAGTGTAACATCCCAGACTGGCATTCACAGGTTTGTGTACTTCCAGCCTTCTGCCTGTGCATGTGAATGCAAAGCGTGTGCGTGCGCGTTTTTGCGTGTGTGTAGGGACACACGCACACACACACAAACCGCCCATGGTGCATCTGGGTGCATGTGATAGCTATGCTCACATGACTTACTAGCCAAATTAATCAAACCTAAGGGAAGGGACTGTTCACTGTTTTGTGTGTGTACTGTAGGCTACTGTGCCGTACGATTGCGGAGTCAGCGCACGTTCTGAACAGACCAGACCAGCCATACTGTATAGAGGCCCTGGGAAAGAAGGGGTGCAAATGGAGCAAGCAGTGCCCGTATAAATCAATGTGTTCATGTGACTGCGGTCAATAGCGGAGTTGGGTCTGCTGAGGAGGAGAAGGGGCCAGACACATTATGTTGTCGCTGTCTGAGACGCTCTCTGTCCTCCAGAGGGGAAGGTGATACCTCTCAACCCCCCCCCCCCCCTCCACCCGTTTTGTGGAACCTTGCCAACGCCGTCTACGACCAACCTTAAATTGAATTGAAGACGTATGGTCTGAATGGAGCAGGACACGAAATCAGCCTGCTTGGCGCTACTTTAGATCCGTTCAGTTTGCTCTGCTCTTTTTGCAAAGCATCAACAATTTCGTAGGTTTCAATTTGGAGCCTTTTGAAAAGACAGTGGCTTGACCCCCAGTGTTTCCCCTTTGGGATATTTAAGAGAGATGTCCATTACAGAGTGATTTGTGCAGAAGATGGCTGCCTTGCTAAAGATAGAACTGTGATTTTCAAACATTATGATATCCCCCAACATTTTTATTAAAACCTTTATTTTATCAGGAAAATTATCAAAATATAATTTCCAAGAGCGTCCTGGATTTAGATAGCAGCAGCAATACATAGAAACATAATTACAAACAACCATTAAACTGATTAAAATGACCAAGCAAGACAAGATTTATTATCTTTACATTTCTTTGCAAGGCATTCCAAGCTGAAAGGGCAGAGTACTTTAAGGGTCTTTCGCTGAACTCTGTTCTAGCACTTGGTACTGTTCGCAAAATGTCCTGCGAACGCAGGGAATATCCACCACTTCTAAAAAGAATAAAAGTGCACAAATAAGATGGTAAAATACCCAGCATGACAATGATACCAGTGGCTGAGCCTACGTGTGGTTAAAGGCCAGCCCACTTTGTCATATAAGATGCAGTGGAATAGCGTAATGTAATACTTGGGGGGAGGAGCAGGTTAAGAGGGTGTTGTTTGTTTTCATGTGAAATGTAGGCTGTAAAGCCCTTTGCGGCTAACCTGACATGCCAGATGAATTGTTGTCACAAGTCCATCGGGGGAGCCATACATTGAAGCTGTTTGTGAATGGCTGTACCGGTACTTTCAAAAAAATTACTTGGCAGTTGATTGGATGAACCATCTGGTTGTTTTCGCTGTCGGCACCATGGTCGGCACACCGAAACCAGGCCTGTGTAACTATAAGCACGATGCTGATTGGAGAGTTCAGTTGCTACTCGGACACGTTCAAAATGATCCCGAGGCTTTCCAGACTGATTCGCACGGAGAAATTAAACTGAAGCTTGCGAGATCAGGATGGTCTCCCGAAGCTACTTTGCGACTACTTCATGATCGTTAAATTTGTTTTCTTTTTCTACATATACATACAGTATATACAGGAACATACAGTAGACTGCTCGCAGCGCAAACGCCAAGTTTAGAGGGCGGTGCCAAGCGCAGATTACGTGATCAGTCGTAAATTTTGTACATCCAACGTAAAATGCGTTGGGACAGCTTGCAATCTGCTATCTGGCTGCTGCTGCGCTCACTTGCGCTTGCTAACGTACGTACGTGAGGCCCATTGTATTTAAGCTCAGGTGGTGTAGGTTAAACCTACTGTAGAACTCTGATAGAAATTAAAATAAAAACGCATGCTAGCTGTGGTTTTATGGGTTTGCGATTTGACCCTGGAACCAGCTTTACTCTAACTGGGAAGGAAGATGACATTTACTTGGGGGAAGTTGCCTCTCTGGCCTATAGCTGATTGGACCCATGTTAATGCAAGTGTATTATATCAGCATTGATTTTCTCCCCTGCTTGGCTGTTATCGACAGTTGAATATATCATGTTAGCCACGGCAGCGCGTCGTTGTTGGGGGAGGGGGGGTGTATGCCCTGGTCAATAAAGGGTTCGAAATGAGATAAAAAAATTAAAAAATAAGTCTTGATGTGCTCTATTTTAGTGTGTACTTTACAGTGCTTTGTGCTATATTTGAATGTGTACTTTTAATCTGTACTGTACAGAATAGGAGTTACCGGACTTATTCCGAGTGCTCACTCTTATATAAATCTCTGATGAAACTCCGCAAGATTTGGGATTCCACCTTGTGATCAGCTCTGCTAATCATGCTTCAACATGTGACATTCTCTTTGTCTTCCTGCCATCGGCCTCCAGAGCAGGCAACGTGGACGGCTGTGAAATTAAATTAAGCGTGCGAGCGCAAACCTCTCTGACACGCAAGGGCTTTAATGATCATGAGTCCGGGAAGTATTCCAAAATGGCAAACAACTAATTGAGAAAAATGAACGTGGAGAGAGGGACAATTCATTTGTCTAAAATGGAAGGGGGGGAGGTGCGAGGTGCAATTATAGGTGCACCGTGGGTAGTCGGAGCGTCTTCAATCGCTCATCTTCTCTTCCGTTGCTTGGCTTGCTGTAAACGTGTGAATATTCCATTAGTCGAGGTGCGGATAAATCAACGTGATGAATCTCCACGCTCGCCTTAATTGCCTTTCGCTCATCAGAAAATCTGACGGGGAGGGGGGGTTCGTTGATGTTCTGGTGCTCTGCTTGGCTTGGTAAAGGTGGCGTCGTGTGGCGGAGGCTGACGTGATTTGGCGTTTGGGACATTCATCAACGTAGAAGCTAAAATGTCTGGACCATGTGTACATTGGTGTGAACGCGGCACTTATCTTGTTGTTAGCTGCTCCGGCAGCATCCAGTGCATCTTCCCTAACACATTCTGGAGGAGCTTGGCCGCTGTTGCCCCCCGGTAATGACTCCCTCATTAGTGACATCATTAGCCTGCGTCTCATCCCGTGATTCCAATCACTCCTATGGGAAGCGGCAGCAGATTTGTTTAAATCACCGCATACCTGCATTCCATGTCTAGTCCTCGTTGCCCACTCCCACCGGTATAACGTGGGGTTAATGTGGGCAAGACCCACCGCCTTGCTACGCGCCATCTTGGCACAGGCCGTCACTTCCAGTCTCCCTTGCCTAATCTGTGATTATGTGTCAAGCAGGAGGCCGTTTATTCTAGATTAATTTATTCATTTTACTAGTGCAGCTCCCACCGCAGGGGATTAATGGGGCAATATAACTGATGAAGGAATGGGGGGATCATTCATTAGCTCTGTGGAAGCCTGGTTCCCCTAAAGATCACGTCATTGTACACTTACTGTAGCCCCGCCCCCATCGCTGTTACCACTATCAAGGCTTCAGTAAAACAATTAATTGGCCAATTAAAGTAAAAACTGTAGAATATTAGTAAGGATCACTGTTGTATGTCTGCATTCCGCCTTTAATTGCGCCTCGCAGACAGGTCATAACTTATTTGATACTTACGTGCTGTTAACATCTCTGTGAGATTGGAAATGTAAGTGTGAACGCAGGTTAGTCTTCATTTTCTGTGAAGGTGTACCTCCACACCCTCTACAGTGTTCCTGGCCATGGAAATATTTTGGAAAAATAAGTCCTTTGATCACCTTGCTAGTACGTTAAGTCAATATTAGTTTTTACTGTGATGAATATAAATCATAGGGGGCTATAACCCTCTTCACTTGATTACTGTACATGTTCTCCAACTATCATGTTTGTTAACTTCCAGGCAAAGGACAGAAATGCCCCTTGCAATCAAAATGTATTTTATAAGACTACTAAACATACTGTATATCCAACTTGAGATGGGAGATATGTAGGGACGGGTTTGGCCATCATAGGTGTATTTTTAAATGTTTACATTTTCATTTAGAAAGTTATCTTTAGAAAGATGTGCATGTTATGCCTCTGCCTTCTCTGCTTCTCAAACACAAACACAAACTCCAATTTCAAGCAGGCAGAGCTTTGTGCAAGGTTATCCACCTAGAGGCCTGTTGAAATAATGTGTCTGTATGTTCTGAGACAGTGGAGTGGGTGACTGTATGTGATGTATGTACCAACTCTTGTGTGTGTGTGTGTGTGTGTGTGTGAGTGCTTTTGAACTAAAGGGGACAACTTTACATTGAGGAGGGGGGGGGGCGTCTATTCTATGCAGGCATAGTCTTTTCCTCTCTGACGCTTTGAGGAGCCTCTGTGAAAGTGTGGATGTGGTAAAGCAGACTGTCAGGAGAGATAGCAGAGGTGAAGGGGATGTTTAAACCTTGCCTTCTGGCTACCTATTTGATGAGGCGTTGTCAAAAGTCAGGACCTACCGAAGGTGTGATGAAACAATATGTCACTTTGTGTCAGGAGTGGCAGGCAGAACAGACTCAAATGCACAACAAAACAGGTGAGTTCCCAGGGGTTTTATTGAAGATACACAGCATGGAACAAGAACAAAAGAACATGACGGCTTAAATGGAAGAACACAAGACAGGCTACTGGACAGAGACAATGAGGAGCAGGTGAAACCAATGAGACAATCAATGTGTGGCTGGCAACACAGACTGGAAGAAGGACAGACTGAAACAGGCAAACAGGACAAACGGACAGGAGTGGACGGCTGGCCGTGACGACTTGGCTCAGAGGAGGAAGAAGCTAATCTGAATGCACTGTGCCTGGTCACTCTGGTCCTGTGGTTTCAGGCCAGCAGCATGCCACCAACGGCTGGGCTGCATGGCTGGCGACTGGGCAAGGCGCACATGAAATGCTTTATTAACACAAACTGTCGTGCGGGAGTCTCATCACACACTGTATCTGCCATACAACATGGCCAGGTAATCCAGTATGGCAACGCAGGGTTTTACCAGGCCTTACCGCTGTCTGTTGCTGTGTACATTTGTTGTCCATACGCTACGTCAGGGCTATTCAACCCTGGTCCTGGATGGCCGCTGCCCTGCATGTTTTAGACGTCTCGTCGTTATCAAGCTTTTAACTTCTGATTTATTAGAATCAGGTGTGTTGGAGCAGGGAGACGTCTAAGACTATGACTGCATCTGAATATTCAGTATAGACTACCTTTGGTGAAGTACCTACTACCCAACCGTTAGTCTAGTACATTCTATTAGTAAGCGAGCGAGTAGTAGGGACACAATTCGGATATACTCAACTGCCATCTCACCTGACCTTTGACCCGGATGTTTGCTGGGAAAACTCACCTCAATAGCGAAAAACTTTATATCTATATATGTATTAAATTGTTTTTACTTTGGAGTGATAGTATGATTATGATACTTACATTTGTAAATCCCCGCACCTTCGCTGCTTGTCATGTTATATTTTATTTACGGCTATTTCTCTTCTTGGATTTTTTTTTCTGGATAGTGCCCAACTGACTTATGGGACACTGCGGAGGTAGTACGCCAATCAATTACTACCAACTGCTTACTGAGTATTCGGACATACTACTAATTGTGACGTACTGCTTTTTGCCTACTATATAGTAGACATGTACGGGTATTCGGATACAGTCCATGGCTGTTTCTCAATATGTGTTCTTCTCTGTTCTTGCAGACTTGTGAAACATCGTCATTCACAGCCAAGTACTCTTCCAATTCACAAGTTATCATCTAGCCAAGAACGGATAAAATACCAGGAAGTGTTCTCGATTAACGGTTTTTACCAAAGATGCAGAATATCCCAGAATGCATTTTTATAAGCAAACTTTTTTTCTGTGCTATTTGGCCTTTCATCCTTATGTAGACGGTGCATCCGATCACTTAAACCGAAGGTTTAGCAAAACTCCTACCAGGGTGAAGATATTATTAAACTCCGTCCTCGGTGTTCATGTGTAGACGGGTAAAACAGTTTAGGGTTTGTAACGTCAGGTTGTGCCCGGGCCTTTTGTTGTGTTTTGATGTGCGCTGTTAAACATTTACATCAGAGAGAATATAACTTACACATTCGATGTTTGAAAGAAGGGGGGTGACTTTTCTCAGACCAGAAGCGTTGCATTTTTGCTTCCATTGAAATTAATTTTAATACTCAATCTTGCTCTAATTCTAAACTCTTTGGTTTACATGGCGATGTTTGAGCAATGGAGCACGTAGGGAAAACTGTGTTGGATTTTACCTTGCTAACGGGACCTTTTACATGTTTACATACAGTTACTATCCAACTTTAACGACGAGCAGATGTTCAGAGTGCACTACGGAGGTCACTGACAACATCTAAGAACCAGTAGTCAGACTTCTGATTATCCAAAACGGCTTTAAAGGTTAGGATTATATCGCCAGGCTGGCATTGGACAGGTTTACAGCGTATTTTTCCTTTTTACGTGTGGACAACAACGTCATCGCACAAACCCACCATGATTGGTCCGCCAGCAGCGTGGCTGTGAAAACACTGATGCCAACAAGGTTTCCCGACTACAATCTCAGCCGAAACAACTTTAGCTTTACTTTGTCAGTTGGTGCTCTAGAGACGGAGCAGAGAGGATGATGGGCAGGCTAGGCAGGTGCACCTCCTCTTCCATCCCTCCCTCCCTCCCCACCACCTTCACCCTCATATCTTGCTCCCAGATGTGGCACATTATTTCCACAGCTGCTGTCCTCATTAATGTTCACCGTGACAGCTTGCGCACCCTCATTTTCAGCCTTCTTTGGCCCTCCCCTTCCCTGTGTGCGTGTGTGTGTGTGTGTGTGTGTGTGTGCTCGTAGTGTAGCAGCTGTTCGCCCTCCTCTCACTAGTACAACTACAGCAGTACTGATGTGAGTAGAAACAGCAGTCACTCATGGAGATGCCAACAGCTCCGTGTCCATGATAGCATGCAGGGACTCACAGACGTGCGCGCACACACACACACACACACACACACCAAATCTATTCTCTATTTAAAACATTAAAGTAGGGAATCCACTGGAGAACCCTCAAACCCAAACCCCACACACTAGCTGCGTTTACATTATTCCGATTGGAATCAGGTTAAAAGCCCAACCAGAATGAAAATGCTCCATATAAACAACACTATTAGGAAGAGAAAGGCCCAACCCGATTGAAATTTCGTTCGGAAGCAGAGGGGTTGTATATTCAAAGTCCTTATAGGCAAGTCTCGCCACTCGGTAGCCATCTTTGAACTTCCGGACATTTATTTAGGAAGTTCTCAATGGCATTAATAGGAAGAGAGCCATAACCACTTTTTCACTGATCATTGGGACATAAGAATTGCATGTATACGATCGAGAGTTAAATCTGATAAAATCATCTTAAAACGTTGGGTTTTAAGAACAGAATCGTCAGAATGCACTGTGTGTAGAACCAGCTTGCTACAGCCTTGCTAACACAATGGATTAGCTTTTCTAGCGTTTATTAACATACAAAAACTGTTCAGCGGATATGTTGATTACATTATTTAGTATTATGCTTATGAAACAGAAATAGAGGCTGACAATGTACTTACAAAAGATTGCAAGTTTTGCTGTCTGTAGCCTACAGCAGGTTGTCTCCATTTCATCATCAGATCATTTGGGGTAAACTAAGTAACTAACTAAGAAATAATGACCCCCAATAAACATTGTCAGTACATTGACAACTGCAATAACACGTAGATATGCGAGCCACGTTGGGTGCCTTCCATATGGATTAATAGGTTGTGTGGGCGATTCACCTTGCCGGCCGATAAGATCTTAGTGCAACAAGGACGTAATGTATTTACACATTTCACATGGACTATTTCATTAATTAATTGTACAATATCTATTTTTAACAATATAGGTAGGCAGCTGGCAGCTGTGTGCATTTGTAATATTATCTACCTCTTCCATCCTTGTTCAAAGACAGTCCACCACAATTTGTACCTGTCGCAAAACCTCAACTGAGCGCTTACGTCATGGATGTACTTCCAACTGTCACATTTAGCGTTTCAGAATTTTCCCATAGAGCTCCATTCAAAATTATCTAAGTGGCGTGTCTCCTCTATAATGTCTCTGGTATAACCCGTTCCATAAAAGTGGTTAAGCACGAATACTTCCTGGTTGCGCTCCTCTGCGCGCGCACGCATGTTGTTTTTTCTGATGACATATTGGTTGGAGACAAGGCGGAAGTCTATTCTGCACAGCCGCTGTACAAAGTCTGGAAAAACCAATTGCGACATGCGCAATTGTGACTGGCAGCTGGCACGGTACTTCATCTGGAGCCGTAAATGTCTTCACCGGTCACACAAACATCTCGTCTCTCCCTGACTTGACTGCAACAGAGGCTAGCCGGTTTAGCCTTTTTGCTAACGAGACACGTTACAGAACCTATAATGTGTGCATGCTTAACATCTGCTCTGGATAATTGCGACGGCACATGTAAACACCAGACCCAAACAAATGACATACCATGTAAACAGGTAACCCGAAATCCTCACTCGGAAGGATTCTATTCGGAAAGACAAAAAAGCGTCTGCATAAACCCAGCTATGCAGTCAGGTTGGTTGCTGTCGGCAACCTCTGGAGTTTCTGGAGAAAAGTTGTGTTTTTTGTTTTTGATTTTTGGGCGGGAGGGTGGAGGCACCCAAGTGATATCTCAAAATGTAAGCGTCGTGAAAAATAGTCAAGAGTAGGGCAAATACAGCTGAAAATCATTCATATTTAACTTCTCTCTAATCATGTATGCACATTCATTATTAAGGTGTTCACTTAACAGCCTGGGCTTATGTAAATGGAGTGATACGGTCATTAATGCCTGCACGTATTAATGCCTGCACGTATTATGGCGATAATGTGATTGTGTCGTCTGCTTCCTATGCGTATACTGTAGGTCTACTCTGTTTTTCTGTAAAGTAAAAAAACTAAAATGGTGGGGTAAAAATAACAGTTACCATAATCTACGATAATGATAATTATATGTTTACCATATTTAAAACAAAATGTAATTCTTGTTAGGGTTGGTTTGAAATCGAAGTCATCAGTTTGTTTGATATAACTGGTCTATCAAAAGCTTGTACTCGTACAGTAGTTTGTATCAACATTTCTTTATAAATTCAGTTTATACAGCACATATGCACATTTATTAGACAGGTTATTTAAACATACAGCTTATTCAATCATGCACTCCAGCTAAATGGCACATACATTGCATATAACAACTGTACCTTGGCAAACAAACACACACAAGGATACTTGCGTGTAGACCAACACCGGGGCTTGAAACTAAATGAACCATTTGGTCATCCTGAGTCCAATTGGCGGAGACATGTAGTCTTGAATGCCCACCTAAGCTTGTTTCTCCACATGTTGAGAAGACTATGGGGCCCTCTTCTTGTTAATAGCCATCACACATCAACAGTGCCCGCTTACATTTGACAGCTCCTGAGCTGGGTGGGAGTA
Organism: Forbesichthys papilliferus; assembly: GCA_025399855.1. Taxonomy (NCBI): domain Eukaryota; kingdom Metazoa; phylum Chordata; class Actinopteri; order Percopsiformes; family Amblyopsidae; genus Forbesichthys; species Forbesichthys papilliferus. The sequence continues at coordinate 707 of JAODOY010000561.1, read as the reverse complement.
CCCCAGTGGGCTGTAAGCAGCCTCATCTGCAGACACCGTGAGCACACACTTAGACAATACGCACAGGGAATGGAGGAGTACTAGAGGAGAGGGACCTGTTCCATCTGAAGACCTGCCTCAGGACCACCTGCCTCAGGACCACCTGCCCCAGAACCGCCTGCCTCAGGACTGCCTGCCCCAGGACCATCTGACCCAGGACCACCTGCCCCAGGACCATCTGACCCAGGACCGCCTTCCCCAGGACAGCCTGCCCCAGGACCACCTGCCCCAAGACCACCTGCCCCAGGACCATCTGACCCAGGACCGCCTTCCCCAGGACCGCCTGCCCCCACAGATAATGGATATACTGAAAAGTGAACATTTTCTCAGACTGTCTGTCAATGTTAACCTCCCCCAAAACTGCATACTCTCTTATTTTCTCACTTCTTTTAGCGGACGTCGTTTGCTCACCATTGTTACTCTCTCCATTCACGCTTTTCTTTTTCCCTGGCTTCTAATTTTTTTTCTCCTGGCTTATTCCATCTCTCCCCCCCTCCCTCCCTCCCCGCCTGCCCACAACAGTTCTTTGCACGATTTATGACTTCTCTGGGAAATTACTCTCACCCTGCTCTGTGTGGGCCCACTGCCCCTGAGAGAGAGAGAGAGAGAGAGAGAGAGAGAGAGAGAGAGAGAGAGAGAGAGAGAGAGAGAGAGAGGGGGGGGGGGGG
>JAODOY010000560.1:0-13623 GCA_025399855.1 Forbesichthys papilliferus | reverse complement strand
TTGTGTTCAGCTCCGAGACCCGATTTGAACAGCTAAACACACTTTTCAACGTGCATGGATGGAGTGTAGTTATGGTAACAATGAACACAATTACGCACTCACTGTTGGAAGTGGAACTATATCGGCTTATGATATTTTGGTGATATCGCACAGCCCTAGCAGTGACTAAGTAAACAGTGGTGTAAATAGTAAACACTGGTACACAACACTACCCCAGCCTTCGCAAGGTGTTTCCAATGTGGGAGCACCCTATGGCACTGAAGGGAGAGGCCTTTTTTTGGTTTTGATCAGGGTTTTTTAGCCAGCGCTCTTGAGAATTATTTACTTTTACCATTTAAACCACTCACAACAAGAGCATCAGTGTTGCACACAAAACCAGCCGGGGGGGCTTACGGGAAGTCTGGCGGGCTGAAAGCGGAGACCAGCGCCCCGGTGTAGATGGAGGCAATGGAGACGACCACGCAGGCCAGGAAGACGGAGGCCAGCTTGTTGACGTAGCGCACGCCCACAAACACCAGCAGAGACATGAGCAGCAGGCACAGGGAGCCGTAAACGCGCATGTTGTTCAGCATGGCAGCCCCCTCGTCGTCCTCCCCGGGGACAAAGATGGCCGCCCTCGGCACAATGTACACCTGGGGGGGAGGAGGGGAAAAGACGTCCAGGTCAGGCTAGCTAGGTAGCCGGACCTTCCCGCTGGGACTACTGTACGTTATCCGTGTGGTGTCACTGTGCGCTGCGGTATGAGTGGCCTTATTTATGGCCATTATAAGAGCACAACTGTGACCATGGTGACCACAGCCACTGTGACCATGGTGACCACATGGTGAACACAGTTGCCCTCTTGGCAGGTCGCTCTTGTAAAAAAGATTTTAATTAGTCCTTTGTCTGGTTAAAGGGGCCATAGTGACAACAGTAACCACAGTAACAACACTGTAACAACAGTAACAACACCATGACAACAGGACCTTACCAGCAGGATCTCCACGGCCCCGAGGATGTACATGGCTCCAGCGAAGGTGGTCCCCAGGTAGAAACACAGACCCACCGCACCCCCAAACTCCGGGCCCAGAGAACGACTAATCATGAAGTAGGAGCCTCCGGCTGGAGGAGGGGAGGAAGGGGGGGGGGGGCAAGGTGGGTTCCCACAGAAACCACAAGATGGCGGGGGAAGTTGGGGTGAGGGGGTGGAAATACAACGAGTCCTCGTAGAAGTCTGGGCTCAAGCAGTGTTTGCACACAACTTATATTTCCCTCCATTAGGCAGCAGGACGGTGGTCTAGAACACGAGACGTTACCGCTAGAACTGGAACTAGATCTGCCAATTTCTCTGATTTGTTTTTAAAGCATTGTTTTTGGAGTCATGTGTTTCGGGAAATTGGTTCAAGCTGCCGTTGTCTACAAGCGTTTTCCTAAGAAGAGGTGTTTTTCTTTTAAGACTCAATGCAATATCTGTATCTTACAATACATTTCATATTTGTTTATTTACTTATCCTGTATACTGTATGACGTTTAAGTCAATGCCACCACACGATTGGTTAAACAAGTTAATGCTTGGCAGTTATACAGCAGATGATTGGCTCTTTTGGATTATGTTGTGTGTTAATATTTGGATTATATTCCTCCAACTGCCATAGCTGTCGTTTCAGCATTCTCTCATAGAGCTCCATTCACAACTCTACAAGTCTCCTTAAATAGTGTCTCTGATTAAGATCACCTAATGGGACTCCTCCAACATAACATCCTAATCACTTTCACAAGCTCCGGTGTCATTTCGCTGCCATTATAAGTCTGGAACCCCTTAATGCAAAACAGTGTAGAAAACTACGTTTGTCCCAAAATGACAACATCAGCTTATGTCATCCATTTAGGTTTCCACTGGTGCTCTAGTTATTTGGTGAGATGGATGTAGGTAGTCCAATCATATGCAAGGCAGTATAAAATACTATTTGCACTGCCTTTCTGACAGGTGCTTTTGAACTAAGGGGTTCCAGATTGATAATCACGAAGAAATCAAACTGTAGCTTGCAAGATCAGGACGGTCTAACGAGGCTAATTGATGCCTAATGCCTAAAAACAAACCCTGCAAACATTGATATGCCCTACTAAGTATGATCAACTTGTTAAAGCAAAACCAACAGCTCAACAGGAATGGTTTTACCACTGACCTCTAAACAAAGGGTTTTACATCAGAGAGGGTCTGCACACAAATGCAGGTAACGCCTGCCTATTGACACGGAGCCCTTGAGCAAAACAGCCAAGCGTATACCTAAATTAAAAAGAATACACAAAATGTGTGTAAAGATAGAAGCCGTCATAGATATGCTATTTTTATCCAGGTAAACTCTCTTGCTATCAAGATAAACCCTCAACAGGACCTCTATGTGTTGCCCCTGTGGTATTGAAAGCAAGCAGTTCTTCACCAACACTGTTAACAACCGTATAATACTGGTCAGTAGGCTTGGAAGGAGTTGTGCGTCTGTCACCATACGTGTGACCATGACACCATAAGACGTGTTAGAAATCACTTTCTGTTACTGTGTGGTTTTCTGGCACTTCTAATCATCAAAATGTCACAGGGGATGTGTCAACATCGCACTATGACATTTGGGATACAGTTATGTGGCTGGGAGCGTTTCAGAGACGGTGGAAGGCTACACGCTGACATGTAAGTAGAGAGGGACACACAGGCACCAAAAACAATATAGTATTAATTATACATATGCCTATAGAATATGTTTGGTCCACTCTAGACTTAAAGAGCATTGGTCCTCTATAGGGTTTGTGTTTTACACTCTAGTTAATCACTTGATGAACTCTAGTTAATTAAGTGACTAACTAGAGTTATATGGAGTTATTTTTCTGCCATTACATAATAATTATTTGATGCAAAACAGATTTTATTTCCTCTCTTACAAAGATACATGCACACACTCAGGTTTACGCTGCACGGATTTCCAGCTCTCGCTCAAATAAGTTGCTTGCTCATTCAGAGTGAGGGTGTGCGCACTCAATTACACCCATTACAGAGACACGCCCCCATTTGTGTCTGGAGGTCACTCTCAAGGTCGTCATGTGCACTTCAAAAGATACACTACTACTTTATGTCCGAGATTACCTTTGTCATTGAAACCTGCGTTAAACAAACATTGAACTCTGTGGACAGTGGGGTTTCAAAACAGATGAGCTGGAGCTTAGGTTTCCGGCAGCGCTGTAACACATCGCAGTCTTTAATATCTTAACTGTGAATCGTAAAATGGGGTGCTGATTTGTGGAGATTTATTCTTGCTGAATAAGATGTGTGAATACACAAAACAAGCCTTGGGGATTGAACACAGACGTGGAACAAACAAACAGACTACAGTGTCTTGTCTCTAGATATTGGGCAAGGTAGGAAGAAGGATTACATCAGCTTTCAACTTTATTTGTCCCGGCAATTGGTGTTTCACGAGCTTCAGTTTAATGTCGCCATGAGAATCAGTCTGGAAAGCCTCGGAATAATTTTGAATGTGTTCGAGTAGCAACTGAACTTTCCAAACAGCGTTGTGTTTATAGCTGTACGGGCGTGGTTTAGGTGTGCCGACCATGGTGCCGACAGAAAACGACCAGATGGTCCAGCCAATCAATTGCCAAGTATTTTTTTTGATAGTACAGCCATTCATAAACAGTATAAATGTACAGCTCCCCAGATGGACGTGTGACAACAATTCATCTGGCATGTCAGGTTAGTTTAGCTCAGCAAGACACAGATACGGGACTGGTTGTCTCGACAACCATCACGTCCAATAGGTGTGTGGACGAGCAAAAGCGACACAGGTTCACAGGTTCGTCCAATCACCATACTGCCATGTATTTTTTGAAAGTGCCTGCCATTTTAAAACGTCTGTTTCAATGGACGACTACAGAGGTAATTGTGTGTAACAAACCCACCACCACCACCACCACCTTACCTGGTACGACCCCATTGGTGGCTATGGCACTCATCGATATGGCTGTCAACATCGTCTGGAGAGGGAGAGACGGAGAGAGAGAGGGAGAGAGAGAGACCTTAAATAAAGCCTTTATTGGTACAATTCTCACCTTACAACATAAAACTTGAAACCATTTCTCCCCAGAGAGAGACACAGAGAGAGAGAGAGCGAGAGAGAGAGAGGTGTTTCTGCTCCGTCCTGCTGAGTCCGGAGAACAGAGAGAGAGATTCAGAAGGACAGAGAGACAGAGACAAATAATAGGTTTCATTCAGCACAACCTATAAAAGGCGTTTTTGCAAACATGCACGCATGCGTGTAAGTCCGTGTGTGTGTGTGTGTGTGTGTGTGCGCGTGCGTGTGTGTGCGCGCTTGCTTACACAGCAGCAGCATATGAAGACGATGCAGAGGCCTTGCAGCACCCCGGAGGTCCCCACCACCCAGGGCAGGCGCAGGAACAGGATGACCCCCAGGATGTTCTGCAGGCAGGGCAGGTACACGCCCATGAGGGTGCCCATCTGGGGCGCCTGCACGCACACACACATGCACACACACACACACACACACACACACACACACAAGGAGCACCGTGTCACTCACACACACACACATGCCGTATATCCCTGCATTTTACAGGCACCGTTCCTGCTGTATGTGTATGGGACAATAAAAGCACCTTCACCTTTAGTACACAAAGCTGAAACGTTTACACTAGGGCCTATTTGTAAGCACAGCAAATGACTGTACCGCAACAGGGCTTCTGTACAAACGTCGGCTATATATAGCCTGGGCCAAAACTATGACGGCAGCAGCAGTAGATACATAGAACGGATATTATGTGCTGCATGCAGTATTTCACGTGGAAACGCAACGCGAGATCAAAAAGTCTTAACACGTGTATTTGTATATAGCAGGGCTATTCAACCTCCGGTCCTGAATAGCCCTGGTGTGCAGCACTTGGCAGCATCCATGAAGTGTTGCAATAGCTACCGCCATCTTCTGGACGGTCCAGGCTACTCTAACTATGTCGTTACTGTTACCACGGCACGTATGAGGCTGTGTGAATGGAGTAAAATCACTAGCTGTGCCTGCGCGGTCGTGCAGGAAATGTAACCGGGAACAATGTGTGAAAAGGCCTTAGCAGCTCTCAGGGACACAGCGTCGGCACGGGTGCAGCGTGCGCCCGTGCGTGCGTGTGAAGAGCAAACCGTATATTTACATCACCCAGCAGCACACAGATGTTACCTGGTACCTTCTAGATCACATGTGAACCAAAGGGGAATTTGACCATTTGACTCGGACATCATGACGCTGTTCTCTATCCCTCCCCCTATAATTAGGTAATTCAAGCAGATGCTTTTAGCCCATGGAGTTCTATTCAGGTTTGTGTGTGTGTGTGTGTGTGTGTGTGTGTGTGGGCGCTCATGCCTTGCTGGGCCTCCTCCTCTCCCCGATGGCCTCGGCCTCCTCGTGCTCCCGCGCCCCCTGGGTCAGGTTGGTGTAGTTGGCCAGCCGGCTGAGCAGGGAGGACACCTTTGGCCTGGTGTCCATCTCCTCCTGGTGGGGGGAGGAGGGAGAGAAGGAGGTCAGAGGAGAGCAGGGAGGAGAGAGGGGGAGAGAAGACAAGAGGAGAAAGAGACCGGCTACCGTGACCGATAAACAATTACTGTTCCACATGCACCGTGAATGATTAAACAAGATGCCACAGGTGCAAAACAATTACGTTTTTTTTCCCCCGCACAAGTATTTTGTTTGTATGAATGGTGCGTTTGTGACGGGGCTGCGTAATAGTGCCTGTCATCTATCGGCCAGTGTGTGCACACCTCGAATAAGGCCAAGTTTCGGTCGTAGAAGTCGTCGTCGTCCCCTCCATGCGTGTTGTTCATGTAAACGCTGGAGATTTTGGCACTTCCATCACCTAGGGGAGAAGAAAAACGAGGTCAAAGGTTAAAAGGCACACCCAGTTACAACGGCTGCATCCGAATACTCAGTATAGACTACCTCTGGTGAAGTACCTACTGCCAAGCCGTTAGTCTAGTACGTTCTATGAGTAAGCGAGCGAGTAGTAGGGACACAATTCGGATATACTCAACTGCCATCTCACCTGTCCTTTGACCCATATTTTAAAAAAAAACGACTTTATATCTACTCATATTAAATTGTCTTTACTTTGGAGTGATAGTATTATAATGATACGTACATTTGTACATCGCCGCACCTTCGCTGCTTGCTCCCGTTGTTATATTTTATTTACCGCTATTTCTCTTCTTCGTTTGTTTTTCTGGATAGTGCCCCTGACTTATGGGATGGCGATCACTAATTGTGACGTACTGCTTTTTGCCTACTATATAGTCGACAAGTACGGGTATTCGGATGCAGCCAACCGGTTTCACCTCACACCGTCACAGATGATTGGTTTATGCTCTATGACTCCGCCCCCTCCCACTAAACTCCCAACGGCAAGTTGATAGTGTTGTGTTTCCAGGGCTGTGCAGTATTAACTGTGTAAAGCTGGAACTTCACCGCAGCGATATTCGCTCGTGCGTGTGGGAGCGGCTGCTTATCAACAGAAATGGCCAGGTCGCTGGTTGACTCTTTGGTGTATCCTCTGGACCGACCGCTCCTGTCAATCGAAACCCGACGCTCTATCAACTTTGGAGAGGTGGAGGAAATCACTAGCGGTTCCACCAATCAGAATCTAGGTAAAGGCTTTTCAGGCTTTCTTGCAGAGTAATATATATATATATCAGAACACAGTGGCTGACAGACAAGCAGCACCACACAGGCCATTTATCTCCGTCATTGCAGCCGGGGCAGTCAAGGATGCGGCCACATGGATGCACACAGAGTCTATTTCTCTCTCTCCCTCTCTCATTAAAGTGTAACTGCACCCTAAATTGTGTTATTTGCGCTGTAAACAAAGTAATGTGACTGATCTGTGATGAGACACATGAGAATCAGCGTTTTATGTTCTGAAAACGGAACTACACGTCATATCCGTTAACAATCGCCCCAGGACCTGGCTGGTTTTCTCCGGTACGCTCGTACGTCATCAAATTATAATGTTAACGTGAATGTTAATGGGGGTCCCCCTCACAGCCCCTCCCCTCCCCTCACACAGCTCCTTGAAGCATTTTCCGAAGTTGTAGTGGGTGGAGTCAGGCTCAGCAGAGCTGGGGTGCGGTTACACTTTAAAGTTCCAGTAATAATGTTGCCAACGCATCAATGCAACATCAGCATTGACCAGTTTATTTTTTCTATTTTTATTTTACCAGGAAAGTCCTGGGGGACCTGGAGTTACACACTTCTCCCCTCTCTCTCAGTGTACAGATCAATGAATCAGTACTGGAGTGTAGAAGGGTTATATTAAGGGTATATATACACATACATACATACATACACACACACAGTCATGGATCTTGTGCACACAGCCAAACAACCAGACACACAGCCAGACTATCGTCCAAAAAGTGTCCAGAAAGCAACACTACATCACCGCCTGCCTGGTGAGGAACTGAGATTTTGAGAGACACGGCAAACTGCACTCTGTCAACTTATGCAAACACACACACACACACACACAGAGATCCATTTCCACCCAAGTCAGCATGGACGCCTGCATCAGTAGCAGCTGAGTCAGCAATATTACGTTCTCTTCCTGCTCCGATAGAGACACTCACACATCACTGCATGCACGCATGCACACACACACACCCCCCAATACAAACAATAACAAATATTAAACATGCAACATGAGGCACACATACACACACACGCTTCACGTTTGACTGGGAGATCTGCCAATCCGACAGATTCTGAAGGACAGTCGGTGCGCTCAGATGCAGAGCAAAAGCGCTCTGGCACGTTAGCCCATCTTGCTAGATGCTAGCTAAACAAGAGGCTCCTCGGGGGCCATACTAGACCCCCCCACACACATACACACACATACATTAAACATGGCCGCCGCCGCCGGGCACGCCTCTTCCTACGAATGACCTGTAGCTCGGCACACCGCGATGGGTTCGCCCCAACAGCAAGGAAAGCCGATATTTGTTTTTGTGTATCAGGCAGGCAGGCAGCTAAATATGCAGCATGACACGGCTACTGTAGTGAGCTAGTTAAGGCTGATTAGGAACCCTGTAGAAGATGCTGTCAGGATCTCTCTGTCCCTCACGTAGACACCATCTCTTGACAGATAGATACATGTGCATGCTGTAATCTCTCTCTCTATCTCATATACTAAAGTGAGTACAGTACACACCTCTCTCTCACTTTCTCTCACTCTCTACCCCTCTCTCTCTACCCCTCTCTCTCTCATATACTAAAGTGAGTACAGTACACACCTCTCTATCTCATATACTAAAGTGAGTACAGTACACACCTCTCTCTCACTCTCTCTCTCTCTACCCCTCTCTCTCTCTCATATACTAAAGTGAGTACAGTACACACCTCTCTCTCTCATATACTAAAGTGCGTAAAGCACACACCTCTCTCTCCTACTACAGTGAGTACAGTACACACATCACACAGCCTGACAAAAAAAAAGCCCAATTGGATTACACAGCGAGACTTCTATTTATGGAAGCTTATTAGCAAAGACACATAAGGGTCTCCTCACCGCTGTGTAGCTGTGTAAGTGGATCAGCTGATGTAATGCCATTTATGCATCCCTGCCCAAGCCCCACCACCACCAATCAACCCCTCCCCCCCCTCCCGGTGAGCCAGCTAAAGTTAGCGTCTGTTTGAAGTGGCAAATGCTACATTCCACACATTTAACTGCAGACCACCTTAAATGCAGGCCACCTTAAATGCAGGCCACCTTCACTGCAGACCACCTTCACTGCAGACCACAGTGCTTTATGGGAAAGCGTGATGAACATAATTGTGCAATTTAGCCAGTTCACTCGCATGCGGTTGTCCTGAAGCTCAAGGGGCCCCCGTGGTGATGAAATCACCACAAGCACACACATGCACACACACACACACACATCAGAGAAACCTTGTATCCATTATTGTTTTGTTTTGTTGAGGACTTTATGGAGACGTTCAAATAAAATGAGCATCCACTGGCATTTATACTTACATTGGGTAAGCAATGCTCTATTGTTATTACGACATTATACAAAATATGTTAATTAGCGGTAAACAAAGAGGCTACATTCCTCTTTAGAAACACAGTAAACAAGACCATGCCATTACACTTAACTCAAATGTGATTTTATCGTCTTAATTCTGTTCAGATTAACTAAAGCGCTGCATTTATTACATTTTGGGAGAGGAAATCAACAGGTTTTAGCAAAAAGATGGCGTCGCAATTAGCTCTTCACCATCATACCGGCTAATCTAGATAGGTAATTAAGATAAGAGCAAGGCTGGGCGATAGATATACAGGTATATATCGTGTATCGGTATTCAACCTAAATATATTGCGAAATTATTTTTTGTCCTAATTAATTAAGAAAGAAACTGCATTTGGAGTACCAGAACGAAGCAGCCAAAGTCCGTGTTCAGCACACTACCGTTCTTGGTAAATGGACTGTTTTATACAGCGCTTTTATCCAAAGCACTTTACAGTATTTTTCCTGACATTCACCCACTCACACACATTCATACACCGATGGTGATTGCTGCCACGCAAGGTGTAAACAACCACCGGGAGCAGCTAGGGATTGGGCATCTTGCTCAAGGATGCTTAGAGGTAGGTCAACACCGGGGTTCGAACCTACAACCTTCCAGCTGGGAGCCAAACAGCCAGACCACTACACCATCCTGTCACAATGAATTAAACATTTTGCTGCATTTTGTCGAGGCAGAACCATAGGCTGTATATATAAAATTGGACAAACCCTCTGTGACATCACCCATAGATCTCCCCTGCAGGTGGACCAGTCCAATGCCCTTGCAGATGAAGGGGTGTGCTGCGTGTGCGTACCGTGCTCTGTGCTGCCGTAGTCCGTCTCCTCCTCCTCCTCCCCGCCGGCGACCTCCGACCCCTCGCCCGTGGGCTCCGGGGGGGGGCGGTGCAAGCTGTCCCGAGAGCCGAAGCGCACGCGGCCGCTGGAGCGCGAGCTGATGTCCGGCGAGGTGTCCGACAGCCCCGGAAGGTCCTCCGCCTTGGTGGGCGTCACCGTGAAGCGCACAGACGCCATGACGACACACTTGGGAAGGATGGGGGGGGGGGTGTCTGAACACTAACTTGGCTGGGCTAAGCTAGGCTATCCCCCATGTAGCGCTGAGGTGAAAGCAGCACCTGCAGTTGCACCTCCCCATTGAACTGTGCCGGTGGGCCGACGATGACGTGGGGTGAAGTGGGGTGGGGTGGGGGTGGGGGGAGGGGGGGGGGGAGAGGGGGGTCAAGCAGACGGGCTCAGCTGGACAGCCGGTCCACGACTAAACGTCCAGCGGCTTTACTCCTGCCGGCAGCATAACGGTGCTCTCCTGACCGCCAAAGTGTCGATGCCTTGCTTGGGTGTTTGACAGACATTACATTAGACACGGTGCGTTAGCCCAGCAAGAGTGTCACCGTCCTGTGTGTGTGTGTGTGTGTGCGTGTGTGTGAAGTGTGTATGTGTGTGAAGGGTGGTTTCCCCTGTCAGCTGGTCAGAAGTTTCCTGCTTTTTTATTATCTAACCTCAAGGGGGGAAAACAGGATGTGGCTTAGAGGTTTAACGTGTGTTTTTGATGACTATGGCTATGAATACTGACCACGCAGTGCCGACAGCCTGTTTCACTCTCTACTTCCTCTAAAGTAGACGCAACATTCAGTCCTTATTGATACGGAACCAACCCGGTCACCTTTCTAACAAGACAAGAGCCAAACCAGGCCAGGCGGTTGCGTTATATAAATGCAGTGATGCAGAGAGAGGAGAGAGAGGGGCAAAAAGACAGATAGGTGAGGAAAGACAAAAGCAGAAGATTAGATATATATATGTATTTATTTATTTATATATTTTTTATTAATTTAAATCACAGTGGCTAGCAGTAGTATCTCTTCATAGGTGTCACACCTAACCAATCTCTAATCATATGTTACTCTTGTTGCTACTATATGTTCTCTAAAGTCCACCTGCACTGAGCAGTAATCCGCCCTTCACAAACTGAGTCATCTTAGTATTCCTGGCAGAAAAAGACGCGTTAAAAAGAAATGACCCGTCAGGGCGCCCGTGTCACAAAATCAACTGTCGAGTTGTACTCACCCATGGGAATCATCGGGTGTGGATGGTGCTGAGGTATTGCCCTGGGCACGGTTCATACTTTAATTATTTATTGGAGAGCGGTTTCAACCGGTTGGAACTGTGGCTCCAGTATAGCAGTGCGCTCTCTCTCTCTAGCTCTCTCTCTCTCTCTCTCTACATAAGCGGAGGCGACGGGCTCCTTTGTGTTAAAATATCCCACACCTTGTTCTCGGTAGAGATAAGCGAAGGAAAAATCTAGTTTTGGGGTAAACGCCAACGAGGGGTGGGGGGGTTGTAAATCTCTCAAATGAAAACATTCCCAAGTTGTTCACATTATGCGACTGCGCGTCCATTTACACTTCCAGTTACTATAGGCTATTTATTAGGGTTGATTTGGCCTACCTTTCCCAAATTAATAACAATAACGCAGTGACTACAATAAAAGACATAGGATGAATGTATACGCGTCATCTGTACAGATGCTGTCTAACACTACGAGTTATATGGTTATAACGTTATCAGTCTGATTATTTCTGTGGACCTCCCAGTAGAAACAATGCCTGCATTTACTGTAGGCATGCTGGTCTCCTAACCAAAGCCAGCAGCTATCTACTGTAGGTTCACCGATGCTTGCTTGGGGCTGCATGTTGCTAACTGACATTCTAGCCATCATAAACCAATTACACACATTGGAGCTTGCCAAAAAAATTCTAGCTTGAACCGGTCACCGTGCTAACAGTACAACAGTACATGCCACAATGCGTTGAGTACAAATGTTGCCCGCAGAACCGAAAGGAATGCCACATGCAGCATGTAAAGACATTTCTACCCGGCCAGAAATACACGACGGCTTAAAACATGTATATTACTAGACATTGAATATTCAGTTTTACTAAGTATAAGCAACGAAACACTTTTATTGTTATACATCTGTTATCATATTTCGCCGCGCCATCAGATAGATCTCAGTGACAGCTGTCCTGCCGAAATGGCCTCCCCCATCGAAAATGTTCATTTGTCTACAATTGGTACAGTAAATAAACCTCATGGTGGGTACATATTGATGTATTTGAATGCCCGTGTAACGTGCTTATAACCCTATTATTTTTCTTTCGCAACATTTCTTGGTCTGAACGTGCCGTAATAGCTCGTCGTGCTAGTTGACATATTTCATATTTACTATTTACAGATGACATTTATACAAACCGCATTTTCACCAGCACGGTTATTTCTAGGTTAACAAACACAATGTATCTAATATGCTCTCCCTTAAGAAAAATAACTATTCGGTCTAAGGGACAACTTCTACGGTGGGAGACATTTGCGGCGCCACACCGCTGTGGTACCGCTGCAGTTACCATAGATATAAAGCCATGGTTCCAGCATCTACAGTCGGTACAGTAAGCTAGCCCTGATGGCTAACGTTAGCTCCTAGCTTACCATGCCGCTGATCAAAACGTGACAACCGCAGAGCCGCGTCCACTCCACAGACACACATACGCAATGTCACTATAACAGCCCTTTTTTTTTAATTCACAAATTACATACCTGACGTGGAATATTTCAGTGCAGTATCTCAAACATCCCTGTTGTTCCAGTTACATCTGGATACTGTCTGTCGGCACTTTGTCCAACACAAAACCTGAGTGCGGCAGGGAGTTCCTGTTTCGCTTGCAGTAAGGTGGCATTTTGCGCATGCGCGTTGTTTACAGCCACAGCCCGTTAATTGAAATCAGAACAACAATTTGTGTGAAAATGCGATATGGTCTTTTTTTTAAAAAATGTTATCGTTAATAGTGAGGCTCCCGTTGTTTAACTAACAAGAACGATGCCAGACCCCAATCCACCACTTCAAACACTCAAGAAATACGTTTAATGTATTACATGTTTTATGTGTCACCAACAGAAAAGACACTATTCCAACGTCAGCATCAACTGTAGGCCTACGGTATGTGTACATTAATTATGGATGTATACTAGATTACTTAAAACAGGGACAATAAAAAAACGGATACATTTTAACACTATGGTTTACAAAAGTGAACAAATACAAGATGACACAAATGTCACAAAAACCAAAAATCAAACTGGTATAGTCACTAGCAATGGCCAATATAATGAATACAATTCATTTTCAGAGTAACCCCCGTGGTGCGAGCAAGCGCAGGTGAAGAACACACTGAACATTCCAAAGTCCATCTTTCTCATCCTATCATTTACAGGATGGGTCTAGGCTGTTGCGTGAGCAGCAGACCAAAGCGTTTCTTGATGGTCACTCTGTGCCTGGAAAACTTGTCGTCCGGGGAGAAGCGGGCCGGGTGGGCAGAACTGGTGGGTCGACCCTCCAAGTCCACCTTCTGGAGTTACAAAAACACAAACACGCAAGCGCAAAAGTGTCAAATAGGCGTATGTATGCCAACATTATACTGCAACAGAACTATTGAAACGTGTGCAATATTGTAGAAACTTATATATATATATAT
>JAODOY010000559.1:0-13623 GCA_025399855.1 Forbesichthys papilliferus | reverse complement strand
ATTAGAGGAGGCTAGGAGACGATAAGGGAGGCTAGGAGACACTGGAGCTCATTAGAGGAGGCTAGGAGACGATAAGGAAGGCTTGTTACAATGTTAACACAGAGATCACATCGCTATTGTCACGGCCGCTTCACGATCGCTTTGATAAAGCCTCGATCACACAGATTGGCTGCTTGGGCCGTGTAATGGACGAGCAGCGCGACACCGCGCCTTTGCGTTAAAAAGTTACGAATGTTTCAACTTGAATGCGTGTCTAGTAAAATGAGAAGAGCGCGCCGTACCATATAACAATGTGTGTGACCAGGCCCTAAGCCGTGCCCTACCAGTGTGGCTAACGTCTAATGCCCTCCCTTCTCCCCTCAGCGCCATGCCTCCTCTGATGAAGACCACTCTGACTTCAGTGACGACTCGGACTACAGTCCTAGCGAGAAGAGGAAGTACCGGGAGTACAGCCCCCAGTATCCTGCCCCCGTGAGTGGGAATCCCAGCAAACATGTAGGAACCACCGCACATCGCATTGTTGGCTGCACGTATATAACCTTAGACACATACATCTCGGGAGCCGTTCATTGAAACTGTTTCAAAAGGGCAGGCGTTTTAATAACTGTTAGCTTTGACCTAGCAATAGCCGTTAGCCTGATCTGTTAGCTTTGACCTAGCAATAGCCGTTAGCCTGATCTGTTAGCTTTGACCTAGCAGTAGCCTCAGCCTGACGCCCGGTGTTAAACCCCCTCGCAGGGCCACGCAGGCTACGGGGGTCCCAAGAAGGGCGGCTACATGAAGATGGAGAAGCAGGGCTACGGTGGCTACGGTGACTACGAGGGGGACGCCTACGTGGGTGAGGACGACGAGGAGGACATGGTCCCGGATGCGGAGTACGACGACTTCGCCAAGGAGCTCCACCAGTATCGCAAAGCCAAGGAGGGGGGAGGGGGAGGGGGTGGCGGTGGTGGGCCTGGCAACCGAGGAGGACGAGGCGGGTCCCGCAAGATGGCGCTCTCTGGTAGGACATTAGATAATTATTTTATTTATTTATATATATATATATATAATGTTATATATGTACAGTATATAGATGGATATTGCTATTATGTGGATAACATTGGGTGGCTGACTGTTGTTTTTGTCTCTCCTTTCTTGTCTGTCTGTCTGCCTGTCTGTCTCTCTGTCTTGCTCTCCGCAGGGGGCAAAGGTCGCATAAGGAACCAGAGGGGTCGTGGAGGGATGAGGGGAGGCAGGAGAGGAGGACGAGGGGGCCGATCCCGAGGAGGGAGGGGAGGGATGAAAATGGGGGGAGACAACGAGGATGGAGATGGCTACGGGGGAGAAGACATGGAGGTGTGTGTGTGGTGGGGGGGGGTTGCCAGCGGTTTAGACATTAATGGCTGTGTGTTGTGTTATTTTGAGGGGACAGCACATTTACACTGTTCTACAAGCTGTACAATCACTACTTTACATTGCAGAAAAGTGTCATTTCTTCCTTGTTGTCACGTGAAAAGATATGCTCACATATTTGCAAATATGTGAGGGGTGTACTCACTCTTATGAGATACTGTGTATACGCTGTTTATTTTGACATGAGTTGGACGTATGTTTTATGTAAAATGTGCTGAGAGCCATATTGGATCATCCCCCCCCCCCATATATCTTCAACATGTGAGTGGAACAAACTGTTGCTTCTAGTTATTGACAATATCTCAATGATTGTGTCTGCTGCAGTACGGAGAAGAGGACTTTGACAACATGGAAGACGATTATGACGACTACTCTAAAGAGCTCAACCAGTACAGGAAGTCCAAGGACCGAGGCAGAGGTGAGTTTGGACCCCGGCTCTTCCTTTTATTTAACGGTGTGGCCTGCCTCTCAGGTCTAGCCTCGCAAGATAATCCTGAACTTGTGATCTCCCAATTCATGATTTCAAATACTTGATGGTATTTCCGAACTCAAAAACACCATTAAAAACACTCAACTCTAATTAAGAAGTATAACAAGTAATTTTCGATTTCTAGCTTCAGTGAGCACACATGTAAACATAGCCATGCGCTCAAAATGGACACTTTGATTGACACGTCAATTGAGCCAGTTGGAGCTGTCCAATAGCATACACCTCCTGTATTAGCCAATAAGAATGTGTGTTAAATGAAAAGCCTCGCTCTCTGCTTACAAACAGAGCCAATTGCAATCAATAGTGTTGATGACACAGTGTAGGGCAGGCAATTACATTTCAACATGTGGGTTTAGATGGAGACAGAAGGAATTAATGGGAGAACATGCATAATGTGAAAAAAACAATACTGGAATCCCAATATTTAAATCGAATACACACCCAACGAAGGAATACCTGAATAATCGAATATTTGGGGCCAGCCCTGGTAGGCACCTTTACTCAGACCACCCAGCTGAGCTTGAATGTGCCCAGCTTGGTTTCGGATGGATGCAGGATAACGCTACATCCTTCTGCTCTTCTATGTGTCTCAGGAGGGCGGGGGCGAGGGCGTGGCCGGGGCAAAGGTGGGCGGGGCATGAACCGCGGAGGGAAGGGCCGCAACCGAGGAAGAGGACGAGGAGACCAGGTGAACGACGAGGACAACAATGGAGACATGGACAATGGGGTGAGCCTCTTCCCAGAACACCTTTTATTTGGGCTAAAGGGCCTGTAATGCTGCTTTATTTTGAAGTAATCTATAATCTATGGTACATTTGGTGAGCCTCTTCCCAGAACACCTTTTATTTGGGCTAAAGGGCCTGTTATGCTGCTTTATTTTGAAGTAATCTATAATCTATGGTACATTTGGTGAGCCTCTTCTCAGAACACCTTTTATTTGGGCTAAAGGGCCTGTTATGATGCTTTATTTTGAAGTAATCTATAATCTATGGTACATTTGTTGCCTTTACGAGTGGGGATTTCGTAAATACCAGAGTTGGTGACCTTCAACATTTCAACATGGCAGAAAAGGAGGAAATTATTTTTCTGTCCATGACAGAGACTTTTAGAGACTTTTAGACACAGAGTAGCGTATATAAAGTAGTAGAGGAGTTTTTGTTTTTATTCAACTTCGTCTCTTACTGCATAGGCTAGTTTTAAAATATGTTTTTATTATATACATTTTTTATACATTTGTACTATGTATGCACTAAAACATCTTAAACATACATGGAAATTGGGAAATAATTAAATGATAATTTCTAATGTTTGCATTGACAAGAACGAACATTGCTTTTATTTAATAATACCTCCGACAACAAAGCACTTAACCACGACGTAACTAGTAATTCCGTGTAGTTCCTGGAAGAAGGAACCTTCAAGAAGTACCTGAAGGCAGCAATTGTATGTATATATATATATGTATAATATAGTATATCTGTTAAATCTTGTTATTTATAGTTCTGTGTGTGTGTGTGTGTGTGTGTGTGTCAGGATGGAGGAGGTGATGGACCAGCGAGGAGGAATCTGAACGACAAGCATCAGGATAAGAAGGGAAAGGCCATCTGCAAGTACTACATAGAGGGCCGGTGCACCTGGGTAAGACGCCCGACACCCCCTGCGTGAAACTGCTGCTGGAGCCAGGCTAGCAGGCTAGCGTAGGACCATAGCATAGCAGGCTAGCGTAGGACCATAGCATAGCAGGCTAGCGTAGGACCATAGAAGGCAAGCATAGGAGCATAGCATAGCATGCCTTGCCCCTAATGATTGCCCACTAGATGTCCAGATATATTACACGTGGTCAGTGATTTAGATATTCCTCCTGGCATCTAACTTACTATACTTAAATCATCTTGTTAAACTCCAGCAGGATAAAGCGTCTTTAGCTCACACCATCAAACAATTGACATAAAACTTACACTACAATAAGGTGCAGGCACTGCTGACTGTGAAATACTGTACACAACAGCACTTGATTTTACTCATTGTTTCCATAACCTTTGTCAACCACCAGGGGGACCACTGCAACTTCAGCCACGACATTGAGCTGCCTAAGAAGAAAGAGCTGTGCAAGTTCTACATCACTGGGTTCTGCGCACGGGCCGAGCACTGCCCTTACATGCATGATATCCTTTGCCGCTTGGCAGCCATCTTGGTTAGGTCAAAGTCCTTCTAGGCAAGACTGGCCGCTTGGCAGCCATCTTGGTTAGGTCAGAGTCCTTCTAGGCAAGACTGGCCGCCTGGCAGCCATCTTGGTTAGGTCAAAGTCCTTCTAAGCAAGACTGGCCGCCTGGCAGCCATCTTGGTTAGGTCAGAGTCCTTCTAAGCAAGACTGGCTGCCTGGCAGCCATCTTGGTTAGGTCAGAGTCCTTCTAAGCAAGACTGGCCGCTTGGCAGCTCTCAGGTCATACTTCTACTACGCATGCACATCTGTGTGTTTGTATCAGTGCAACCACATGATTGGTCTAATAGGTTAACAGTACAACCTTTTATATAGCAGTCGTTTGGCTCTTTTGTGGGGAGGGTCTGATCATTTGCAATTCAATCGCCATCTTTGGCATTCTGAAATTCTCCCATAGTGTTCTATTCAGTGATCAGTCTCCGGTATGCAATGTCTGTCTATGCACAAAAATGTAAGTGTGTTTAGTGGGGCTACCGTCTGGGGCTACAGTGGCTTCTACATGCTTTGGTTAGAAGCCAGTGGTTGTGGTGGTCCTTGACTCTCTGCTACGCGATTTCCCCTGCAAGCTGTTCCACACCACAGGGAACTGCGTGAATGGAGACGAGTGCATGTTCTCCCACGAAGCACTCAGTGACGACACACAGGAGCTGCTCAACAAGGTACTGCTTTAATCGTTACGCGTCTATGATGTGGTCACCTGGTCTGTTAAAACACGTCTATGATGTGGTCACCCTGACGACGCGTCTATTTCCTCCCCGTAGATGCTGGCAGAGGATGCGGAGGCGGGTGCAGAAGACGAGAAGGAGGTGGAGGAGCTGAAGAAGCAGGGCATCAATCCCCTTCCCAAACCCCCGCCGGGGGTGGGCCTCCTGCCCACGCCGCCCCGGCCCGGTCCCCCTGACAGCGGCTCGGGCTCCGGGGACTTTGGTGGCCCGATGGGCGGTGATTTCGGGCCTCCACCCAGCCAGGGGCCCCTGCCCGGTAAGGGTCCCCCGACGACGGGCCCTCTTCCCGGGCCCAACACCTGCGTCGGGCCCCCTCTCCCCGGGCCTGACGGCCCCTACCCAGGGTGTCCCTCCAACCCCAATGGACCCCCGCCTCCCATGGGGCCTCCGCCTCCTTGCGGAGGAGGAGGAGGAGGCGGTGGAGGAGGGGGGGGAGGAGGAAAGAAGATCCCCTCGTTGTTCGAGATCAAGGTGCAGCCCACGGGGCAGCTGGC
The DNA here is from genome assembly GCA_025399855.1 of Forbesichthys papilliferus. Classification (NCBI taxonomy): domain Eukaryota; kingdom Metazoa; phylum Chordata; class Actinopteri; order Percopsiformes; family Amblyopsidae; genus Forbesichthys; species Forbesichthys papilliferus. The sequence continues at coordinate 8,298 of JAODOY010000559.1, read as the reverse complement.
ACAGAAGCTGGCCGTCAGGTGAGTCTGCCTGCAGAACGCTCGCTAACGTCCAGCTCCAATCATAACAGACTCCCGCAGAAGCTCCTCCCCACACTTTGAAACGCATTGCGAAGCCTAGGGCATTGTTGTTGTGAGCATATCTACGCATCCGGCCAGGGCACGCTGTGATAGCAGAATATGTATAATGTATAGCAAACTGCTTTTTAGGTGGAGTAACCACAACATCTTTCCAATGAGTTAGATAATTCTTATTTCAATATTGTCCAAAATAACCCTAGTACCTAGACTAGGCTGTGTTGCTTGGCCTATTTGTTGTCTGTGTAATTGTTATACAGTTGTGCAGTATTATGTAGCGAGTAGGGCTGCTCGATTATGGAAAAAATAATAAAAATTATAATTATTTTGGTCAATATTGAAATCCCGATTATTTCACGAAATTGAAATCCCGGTTCAAATGTGATTATTGGCACAACGCTAGTACCAGCCCTAAGGTGGACCCTTCCCAGGAGATGCAGGGTAATTCGTACGCTGCCCAACACTGAATGGTCAGGCTATGTTATTGCCAGTCAACAGATAATAAAACCGAATAACTGGTGGTTAGAGTTCTCATACTGTACAAAGTACGTCTGTACTTTGTTGTAAACTCCCTCCTATTTAAAATGTTACTTAATATATCGTTTACATTCCATTAAAGTGGTTAAAAATTAAAATGTCTTGCGTAAATAGGGGGTAAGGTAGTTTGTTGTCATCTATGTTGTTTTAATCTTCATCTTGATAACATAATGTTGTAAAGAGTGGACATGTCAGGTTGCCAGGTTTCTGTTTAGGCCACAGTTGCTGAGACCCTCTGCTGGCCATGTGCTGTAATGCCCAGTAGGGGGCAGGGTAGCCCAGCAGTATGTGTCTTCCCTGGGTTCAGTGTTTGATTATGGTAGTAAAGTGTTAGCATTCCTGAGCCAGATTCCTAACCCATGCTTGACCCTAAACAATAGCATACACTAGTATTATACAGGGCTTGGAATCAAGCATTTTCATGTTCATGTCATTCATTAGTCCGAGTTAAAAAGTTACTTGTCCGGGGAAATAAATTAGTGACTAAAGAAGGGAAGCTGCAATAGAGGAATACTGTCTGTTTCTTACTTCACAATATTAAATTGATTGGAGCTAAACACATTGTATTTATCAGAAACGAAATCACATCCTATTGTAGCCTATTAAATGTAGACTATTAAATGTAGCCTATTAAATATAATTAAGGGTTACCGTGTGACCCCGTGCTGCTAGCCGCTAGCTTCTAGCTGAGTGTGTCCACCGTGTGACCCCGTGCTGCTAGCTGCTAGCTTCTAGCTGAGTGTGTCCACCGTGTGACCCCGTGCTGCTAGCTGCTAGCCGCTAGCTTCTAGCTGAGTGTGACCATGTGCTTCTCCTTTCTCCTCCCCCAGGAGCCAGACCCCCAACATCGCCCCCAGCCAGGGGGGAGGCCCCACGGCCCAAGGAGCCCCGCCACCCGGGGGGCCTCCGCCCCGCTTCCCTGGCCCCGGCATGATGCCCCCCGACATGGGGCAGGGCATGTGCCAGGGCCCCCCCAACATGGGAGGAGCTGGAGGAGGGCCCATGATGGGGGGCTTTGGCCCCGGTGAAGGGGGCCCCCATGTGGGAGGGATGATGCCACCGGTGCCCCCGGGCGCGGGGGCCTTCTTCGACAGCTTCTTCAGCCAGCAGCAGGTCATGAAGATGGAGGGGGTGGTGGAGGAAGGTGAGGGGAGACCAGTAGTGTGTGTGTGCGTGCGTGCGTGTGTGTGGCAGACTTTTAATCTTTTCAAGGGGCACGTTAGTGAGATTATTGGGATAGTCACGGTATATAATATGTAAGACTTTGGGTGATTTCCAGAAGAATGGAGAACTTATTCGGTGAAATTCATTCACGACTGTAGCCAGATTGAACTCGAGCCTTCTTCTGTTATAGCTTTGACTAGGGCTCAAGAAGTTCACCAAAGCTTGTGTGCATCCAACTGAGATGTGCACAATACCTCTTCCACCCATTAGCACTACGTCACTTAAGCAACTCTGCTGATCGTCTGATACATGTTCTGTAAGCTTAACAACACTTTCAGGAAGTCGGAAAGTAGATTTTCTTTGGCTGTTAGCATTGTTATTCACTAGGGTGTAGCTGTAATACCGGTGCTGTTAGTTTTAAGCAGTAACCATAGTACTACTTTAACAGGCATGCCAACAGCAGTTTCCGAGCTAATTAAAGTTTTAACGTCCGACTTGGTCATTGAGTAATGTAGTTGGTCGTCGTGCATGCCAATCAAAATACCTCGAGTAGGCGATCTAGGCGAGACTAGGGAGATGCCAATTAAGTTGTGTGTTGTTAACGAGGCTGTCTGCTCTGGTCTCCCAGGAGACGGTTACCAGGGTTTCGGAGGCCTGGAGGAGCACGGTGCAGGGAAAGACGGGCGCCAGCCGCCGGGCGGTGCGGACGGCCCCGTCAACGGCGGGCCGGCCGGCAGGGCCGCCGTGGCCGTGCCGGACTTCCTGCCACCGGCGCAGCGCGTCCTGTTCATGAGGATCCAGCAGAAGCAGCAGGAGGAGGAGCAGGAGAGGAGGAGACCGGAGAGGAGCCGCGATGCAGAGGGTGGGCGGGCACACACACACACGTTATACCCCTGGTTGTCTCTAGGGGGCACACACACACACGTTATACCTCTGGTCGTCTCTAGGGGGCACACACACACACACGTTATACCTCTGGTCGTCTCTTAGGGGGCGCACACACACGTTATACCTCTGGTCGTCTCTAGGGGGCGCACACACACACGTTATGCCTCTGGTCGTCTCTAGGGGGCACACACACACATATGTTATATCTCTGGTCGTCTTTAGGGGGCACACACTGATCCCTGTGTTGTTCTCTCGGCTGCTAATAATAGCTTGTGTGTGCGTGCACTTAGCACCCGGTGGAGCATGCCCCCAGACCCCTCAAGAAATGTCCGAGGTCACCCCCCAAAGGTCCCTCTTTCAGCCAGGAAAACTCTGTTAGGGTGTAGTTACTTAACAGAAATGAAAGCAGCACACAGGCACAAATTACCCTTAGATAATGTATCATGTCAGACATGGTGGAATGAGATCTGTCTGTTATGAATCGGCTAGCTGTGAATGAATGAATGACCAGTAAGGGCTTATAATAATAATAATAATAATAATAATAATAATAATAAACTCAATGTGCTTTACAGTTAAAAACAAAGGATGAAGGGAACAAATAAAATTAATCATAGCTTCTGAAACATGCGGACCGCATGTGTTTGTTTCTGGCTCTAATGTTCCCTTCCCCTCATCTTTCCCCTCATTCTGAGTTTATTCTGTATTGTTGACTTATTCAGGTTTGTTTTGACTGTAAAAGCCCCTCGTTAACGCTGGTCTTATATGACCTCTGGATGTAGATTTGTTCATATTATTTTTATCATAACAACACACTCAAAGCGTTGTGCTTGTCTCCTAGGTGACACTGGGAACTGGTATTCGAGCGACGAGGAGGATGGCGGTGGCAGCGTGACCTCCATCCTGAAGACCCTGCGGCAACAGACCCAGCCGCCCCCCAAGATGGACGTGGCCCCCACTGCTCCCCCGTGCGACCCCCGCCTCCTGAAGGCGTCCCTCCCTGCTCCCCCCCTCAGCGCCGCGGCCGCTCCCCTCCACCGGCCGGCCGACCCCCGGCTGGCCCGGGACCCCCGCCTGGCCCGCGCCTCTGATGCATCCTCCTCGTCGACGGCAACCACGTCGCCGTCGTCCCACGACTCCGCCCACCTGGCGGACCCGCGGCTTGCGCGGCTAGCCCCGCCCCATCCCTCGTCTTTGGCCCCGCCCCCCAGAGCCGACCCCCCGCTGATCTACAAGCCCCCGCCGCTAACCGCGCCCCCCGGGGGGGCGGACGAGGAGGACGAGGAGGAGGCAGAGCGGCCTCTGCGGGACAAGCCGGCGCCCATCCCGCTGGACCCCCTGATGGGCATGGCGCTGGGCGACCCGCGCGCCTGCCTGCGCCGCCGGAATGTGGTGGTGCGCCGCGAAGTGCTGCTGCCGCTGCCCGCCTTCTCCCGCGCCGTGGCCTGGACCGCCGAGGACCTGCTGCCGCTAGCTCCCCCGCCGCCCGACCCCCTGCCGCTGCCGCCGGGCATCCCGCCCGTCTCCTCGCTGGACCCGCGGCTGACCCGCGCCCAGCAGCAGATGCACACGGCGCTGACGCCCCCGCCGCCCCTCCACCCGGCCCCCGCCCACGCCCCTCCCTGCCCCTCCTCTTCCTCGGAGTCCGGCGCCGCTCCCCACGCCTCCTCCTCCTCCTCCTCCTCCACCCTGCCAGACTTCGAGCTGCTCTCGCGGATCCTGAAGACTGTCAACTCCAGCCCCTCCCAGACCTCCGCCGCTCCTACGCCGCTGCCGGTGCTCCTCTCCGCCCCTCCCCCCTCCGCTTCCCATCCCCCACCCCTCGGTGCACCCCCCCTCTCCTCCTCCTCTTCCTCGGCGGTCCTGGAGAAGCCTGCGGACCCTCGCACGGTCCGCAAGCCCCCGGCCGACCCCCGCCTGCAGCCGCAGAAGTCGGCCCTAAAGACTGAGCCCCAGCTTCCCCCCTCCTCCCCCTCGGCCCCCGCTCCCCCCTCCTCCTCTTCCTCGCCACCCGCCACTGCGCCCTACGACCCCCGACTGCTGTCGTCAGGCGGGGCCGTCCGCGGCGTGGCCGGGGCCGGGGCGGGGCCGCCAGGAGGGGGCCCCAGCGTGCTGAGTGGCATCAGCCTGTACGACCCGCGGACTAGCAAGCCGGCCAGCCCCGGCTCCTCCGGGGGGGCAGGGGCTGGCTCGGGGGAGCCCCCCCCAGTGGCACGGCCCAAGCCCAAGGAGCCCCTGTTTGTGCGTCGCTCCGCCCTGGAGCCGCCCGAGCCGGAGAAGGGCGCGGCGGACGTCACGGCCGCCCCCGACCGCTACAACAGCTACAATCGGCCGCGGCCCAAGCCGGCTCCCTCGCCGGGGCTTCCTCCCCCCTGCTCTTCCTCCACCGCCCAAAGCGGGGCTTCCACCACCCCCGGTGCGGAGCAGCCCCCCACCGCGGGGGTCCACAACCTGCCCGTGTCGTCCCTGTTCAGCCTGGGGAAGCAGGCGGCCAAGCCCGCGCCCACCGGGGGAGCAGGGAGCCCGTTCGGGGGCAGCAGCCCTGTGCCCCCCGACCAGGTGGCCCCCCCCTCTTCCACCTCCACCAGCGCGGAGCAGGACAACGCCTCGCTGAAGGACGTTTTCAAGGGCTTCGACCCAACCGCCTCCCCTTTCTGCCAGTGACCACCGCGACCCCCTGACCTTTTAACTCCCTCTGAACTCCGGCCACGAGGACGGGATCGCACTGAGACTACTGTCCTCCACGTGCACGTGCACACGCTCACGAGCGCGCAGTGTTGCAGAGCAGGTTCTATTAAGAGACTTTATTAGCAGAGGGTTGCAAATTAAATCTCTATTTTAAATCAACGATGTGTAAATGATAGGTGTATAATCCTCCGTGCTCGGGCCCTGTTAGCTTGCGTTCTCCTCGCCCTCGTTGTTGGATTAGCTAGGGTAACGGTGGGGTGGGGGGGGTTCCCTTGGTAACACGCATCCCAGTCCCCGATACCTGCTCTCTGTAGTAAATAGCAACAGTTGCCATGCGCTGAAACAGCTGAGCCGCGACCCACGCGCTTCATCCCTGCCTAGATCTTTTTATTTCATTTTATTTTTTTATACCGTTTATATATCATTTATAATACGTCTTGCATGTGTCGTTTGGCTAGCTAGCTCGGCGTTTGAATGAGCGCTGCTCTTGTTGTTGAAAGGGGGGGTCCTGCAGGGTCATTCATAGCTTAGCCACGCCCTTCAGCAGCAGCCAATCGCCCGGTTGCACGCGGGTTATTGCAGTTGGTTTTATTCTGATTGGCTCAGTCGTGCGTATATATGTGGCAATGTCGCTTGCTATGCATTGAACGGCATCACCCTGTGCTGTGCCCACAATGACCTGCAGGGGGTGCTGCTTCATGAGGTGTGACTGCTGTTTAATAACAGTGTTGTGTTATGCGCAGTCCTGTTGCCCTGAGACCCTGGCAGCTAAACTGAGGCAGCACTGCTTGGTGATTAACTCCGTGATGATGGTCTAATTGTCCTCGACGCGCTGTTTGGAAGCAGAAGTTTATAAATTGTCGATGAAGCGCTTCGCTTCTTTTCTCCGGAAGGTTCGAAGATTGTAACAATGAAATAACCCGACTAAGATCACCCTCGTCTGTCTGTCTGTCTGTCTGTCTGTCTTGTGTGGAAAATGTGGATCATTTTAATTTATTTTTTATACTCAAAAGGTTAAAGACACAGACTCATCTGACAATTTTTGACAGAATCATTTTATAGTGCTATGATGTTGCTAACCAGGTCACCTGTCACGGTGTAAAGATGGGGAGAGGCATGTTTATGTGGGTGTTATTTTTATTTTTATTATTTCCTCTGGTGTAAAAAGATCTGATTCATGTCAATCCACTATCTACCCACTTCCCGGGGTCCCTGTGAACTTCCCCCGGGAAGTGCAACATGTATCGTTTGTTTTTGTTCTCTTGACCTAAATTTTGTTAATCTTGTACATTTGTTTAATGGTATATCCTGCGTTGTAAAATTTAACAAGTATATTGTTTTTGAGAGGGGTTTTTTCTACCCGTTCACTGTAGGTGGGGTTGTGAACATATTTAAATAAAGATGATACATGATCAACCAGAAAATATTGTTGTTTTGCATTTTCTTTACCTAGTCTTATTTACATAAAAAAGATAATCTTTTTTAATTAAGTATGGGATATCAAATATAATGTACATTTAAATACATAATTATCCATTAATTTACCCAGACTTTTGTTTCACTCCTGAAAGCGGAGAGACAGATTCTTCTAAAGTTTCAGTTGTCATTAATTTAGTCGTTATGTTTAAAGACTGGAACCCCAAAGGAGTGATTTTGTCTCAGGATTGGGGTACGGGACCTCCCCCTCACCGCTGTGCCTGTGAAGTGAAGCGGGAAGGTCGTGGGAACCACAGCTCTACCCTGTGGACCCTCCCCCACCCTATACCCCTGGGCTACCATTGGCCATCCTTACAAAAACCAGGGTCCGTCTATTTACATCTGAGGACATGATGAGCTCTCATTATAATCTGGATGTGTCAGAAGGGTGGGCTAAATGTGTGAGGAAGACTTATGTGAAGAAGATTTATGATTAAAACGTTTACATTCCCAGTGGATCGGTATCAGATTCCTGTGTGTAAATAAGGTTCTTTAGTCCCATGAAGTAAATAAACTTCTCCCTTTAGAGGCGTTCAGACACATGAAAACGCACATAAGTGTTGAACTTGTTTGACCCCGGGTGAAATATAGCCTGCAACATGGCGGATGAAACGGTCTTTACCAACATCACTCTGTTGTTGCGAGTTGTGCTGGAAAGCTCTATAAGAGGACCTGTGGAGCTCTAAAAGGACCCTTACGTCAAAGATATTTGAATAATGACAGATTGTGCACTGTAATACGTTTTGATAGAACGCTTACAGAATCTTAGGTGGGCGTGTCACCAACAGCATTCTGCTGTGGAGGTTGACTTAAGCAGCGCCCAGACACCTACATCCACCACACATGGACAGACGCCTACATCTACCATGCATGGACAGACAGATACATCCACCACACATGGACAGACAGATACATCTACCATGGACAGACAGATACATCTACCATGTATGGACAGATACATCTACCATGCATGGACAGATACATCTACCATGCATGGACAGACAGATACATCTAATATGTATGGACAGACAGATACATCTACCATGGACAGACAGATACATCTACCATACATGGACAGACAGATACGTCTACCACGCATGACCTGAAACAACGTCAATTTACCTCAAAACAGTTTGCTGCAGAAAAACGGTGTGGCCTCAGATTGATCATAGCTACCAGGGAATAAATTGAATGTACTCAAAATACCCATTAACGCCTTCACAGAGAAATAATGGGCAATATTGTGGCCAATTCCTTGTACCTCCCCAGTGACCAGGACACTGGTCGCCCTGGTCTGAATAAAGGGGGAAAAGTCGCCCCCCCTTCCCTCCCCGTCCTTCCAAACATGCAAAATGCGAAAGTGCCGTCCATTAAACCCGGTTTCCAATCTCTGCTCACATAGAACACCCAGTCTCATCATGTGAAGCCTTCATTTACATGTTTTCTTACATAGAACACCCAGCCTCAACA